>CM065397.1:8945000-9097500 GCA_033060915.1 Euryodendron excelsum | reverse complement strand
ATTTAGGAAAGATATGAATTAGGAAAGGTCCGACTTAGGAAAATTTCGAATTTGGAAAGTTTCACTTTTAGAAAGTTTTCGAATTAGGAAAGTTTCGAAATTAGGAAAGTTTTTGAATTAGGAAAGTTTTCGACTTAGGAAAGTTTTGAAAATTGGAAAGTATTGAATTTAGGAAAGTTTCAACTTAGGGAAGTTTCCAAATTAAGAAAGTTTTGAAATTAGGAAAGTTTTGAATTAGGAAAGTTTCGACTTAGGAAAGTTTTGAGAATTGGAAAGTTTTGAAATAGGGAAGTTTTGAAAATTGGAAAGTTTTGAAAACAAGGAAGTTTTGAAAATAAGATAGTTTTGAGTTTAGAAAGTTTTGGATTTGAAAAGATTTGAAGCTTTAGGAAAAGTTTAGAATTTAGAAAGTTTTAGATTTAGAAAGTCTTAACTTAAAAAAGTTTTGTATTTAGAAAGCTTAGAATTTTAGAAAGATTTGACATTTAGAAAGTTTTAGAGTTTTTTAGCAAATCTTGAGATTAGGAAAGGTTTGAATTTAGGAAAGATTTGAAAAATTAGATTTGGAAAGTTGAGATTTGGAAAGGGGTAGGATTAGGAATGGGTTGAATTAGGAAAGATTTGAAAGTTGAGTTTTAAAATTTAGGAGAGATTTTTATGTTCAAGTTTTGGAAACTTAAGATTTAGAAAAGTAGAAGTTTAGGAAGGATTTGAATTAGGAAAGAGTTGGATTAGGAAGGGATTGGATTTGGTTTCTAAAAGAAAAGGTTGGATTTTGTTTCCAAAAACGGAGGATTGGATTTGGTTTACTAAACGGGAATATTTGATTTGGTTTCCTAAAGAGAAGATAGGATTTGGCAAGGATTTGGAAAGGGAGATTCTAGAAGCCCTAGATTTGAAAGTGTAGAATTTTAACGTAGAAAAGAGGTTTTGGAAATGTGTATAGTTTGGATGTAGAAAACGAGAGATTTTGGAAACCTCGGTTTGGGGCAAAGTTTGAAAATCATGTTTTTGGAATGAAAATTAGGGTTTATTAATTATGAGTTCTAGGGCTTGATTAGGGCTCCAAGGAAAGAGTTTTTGAAAAGTGCATTTTTGGAAACAAAAGTTTTCTAGAAGGGAAACCTAGGGAGGAGCTTTTGGAAAGTGAATTTGAAGATAGAGTTTTTGGAAAAAGATTTTAAAGACAAGGATTTTTTGGAAAGTGTGTTTTTGGAAACGAAGATTTTAGAAGGAAAATCCTAGAAGGGAATTTCTAGAAGAAAGATTTTGGGAAGAGAGTTTTTAGAAAGAAAATTGGAGAGAGTTTTTCTAGGAAAACGAACTAAGGAATGTTTTTGGAAAGTGGACTTTGAAGAGAGTGTTTTGGAAAGAGGTTGAAAAAGGGAGCTTGGAAAAATAGATTTTTGGAGGGAGTTTTTGAAAACAATTTTGGAAAGAAAAGTTTTAGGGAAGTATGTTGGAAAAGAAGATTTTTAGGAAGAAATTTTTGAAGAGAGAGTTTTTTGGAAAGTATGAAAACGTCTCACTTTCCTAAAGCGATTCTAGCCATAAAAGGGCTGGAACCACTTTAAGAAAGTGGTTTTGAAAACAACAAGGGTTGAAAATATGGACCATGTTGGCCACTTTAAATGTAATACTTTCCTAAAGCAACCCTAGCCATGGAAAGGCTAGAATCACCCTGGGATTGTGGTTTTGAAAACAAGCTTTTGAAAAAGAGATTTTGATGCAATTTTGAAAACGAGTTTGAAAACGATTTTTGGAAGATGCAAGATCATGATATGCACAATACAATTTGGGGTCGTGAACATACAAGGCTAAGGCTTCACCATATAATCAAGGGGGCTGGACCCACGTGATCTCTGGTTAGACTAGAAGAAAGCCCCCGACACGGTGACTCTCCAATAGCCCAATCCTACACATGAACCGGGAATCCCCTTGTTTCAAGTATGCAAAGAAAGGGGGGGAAAGAGATGGGGGATTAAAATAGAGAAAACCCAAGTGGGTTAGGAGAGAGAAGAGAGAGGGGGGAAGTGCAAAAATTTAAATAGGGAGCCTACCGTATGTCTTGTTTATTTTGCGCGCCTTGCTTGTCTTCGATCTTCGGTCTTCGTCTTGATCTTCGTCTTCAATTTTCAAGAGTTGTCTTCAAGCTTTAGATTGCAGCTCTTCAAGTCTTCAAAGGAAGGTTCAAAGCTAGTGTATGAGTGTATGGGGGTGTATAGGAGGCTAGGGTTTAGTGTATGGTGGCTAGGGTTTGGAGAACCCAGGGAAGCTAGAGTTTAGGAGGTGCTCGAGCTCTGTATATTGAAATATAGGATTTTTAGATTGAGTTTACGCATCCTTTTCACGTTGGAAGAGGCTCTATATTTATAGAGGTTGGACAACACTGGCGCCTGTTGCAGTGATGCCAAGCCAAATTTTACATTGGCGCCACTAGTAGTGGCGCCAGTTATTTAGGAAATGTTTAAGGTCGGCAAGTAACGTATCTTTGACTAGATTTGGGCGCCTGTATTAGTGACTGCCATGTAATTTTTAGCCTAGCTTTACTAGGAGTGACTCCGGAAAGTCCGGGAAGGATTTGAAGAAGCCGGGTATGACCCGGAAGGCCAGAAAAGAGCAGGAACACTTAAAATAGTGTCCCGGAGGTATTTGGCTTGAAAATTGAGTACGAGATGTGTCGGAAGGGTTGACCGGGCCTTTAGGAGCAAAACGGTCAATCGGATCGGGAAACTGCCGGGACGGACTCAGACTGTCCCGGTAGAAGACTTGGAATTTTGAAACATTATTTTAGAATGTTCCCAAAGGTTGCCGGTTTGATACCCAGAGCTGGTGTGGTCGGAAAAGGAGACTGGCCCACCAGGGGCAAAACGGTCATTTTTCACCAGGTTGGCCGGAACTGACTCAGAATGATCCGAAAAGGTAAAGGAGGTTGAGAACACTATAAAAAGTAGTCTCAGAGGATTACCAGTTTGATACCCAGAGCCGATGTGGTCGGAAAAAGGGACCGGCCTACCAGGGGCAAAACGGTCATTTTGCACCGGGTTTGCCGGAACTGACTCGAAATGATCCAGAAAGGTAGAGGAAGGTTGAGAATACTATAAAAAGTAATCTCAGAAGGTTACTGGCTTGATATTCAGAGCCGGTATGGTTCCCGGGGCGTTCGGATGCCTAGGGGCAAAATAGTCATCTTGACTGGAAAATCTCGGAAAAGGTTCAAGGCACAATTTAGACATTTTTCACCGAAGTGGGCTAACAGACACTGGTGTTGACCTAGGTTTTGAGTATTTCCGCCACTTTGACGGCGGTCGTTGTGACACAGGGGTTTGTTGGCAATTCCATATATCGACCTATTTGTGAGTATTTCCGCTACTCTAACGGTTGTGATATTTACGAGTATTTTCGCTACTCGGACCGTCTTGAGGAATAAACTATCTCGAGAGAGGGATTGGAAAGGGGTCTTATCGTCTTCGAAAAGACGTGCCTGGTTGGAACCGTCTCGAGTAATAAACTGTCCCGAGAGTAGGATTGGAAAGGGGACTTACTGTCTTCGAAAAGACGTGCCTGAGTTGGAACCATCTCGAGGAATAAACTGTCTTGAGAGTGGGATTGGAAAGGGGTCTTACCGTTTTCGAAAAGACGTGCCTGAGTTGGAACCGTCTCGAGGAAAAAACTGTCTCGAGAGAGGGATTGGAAAGGGGTCTTACTGTCTTCGAAAAGACGTGCCTGAGTTGGAACCGTCTTGAGGAATAAACTGTCTCGAAAGAGGGATTGGAAAGGGGACTTACCGTCTTCGAAAAGACGTGCCTGGATTGGAATAGATTTACCGTCTCGAGGAATCAACTGTCTCAAAAGAGGGGTTGGAGTCGGAAAGGAAAGGACAATGCCCCGAAGGGCATTTTGGTCATTTTGCCTCTATTTGGGCCTGGTGGGCCCGCGAGGCGATGGACAGACGGGATTTGGACTTAGAAAGTTGTTTTTGGTTGGAATACGCCCACAATGACTTGAAAACAAGTCTGGACGGAGTGTAGACTGCCGAGCGGTCAAAAATGGGGTGCTTACATCCCCTTCGCCATTGTTGAACGCTTGAAGCAATTCCAGGCCTTCTTCTCAATTTCTCCAAGTCTGTTAAGGTATTCTAGATTTGTGTGGGTCTATGTTTTGGCTCCTGCAAAAAGCTATCCGGTATTACGAGTGGAGGGTCAAGATTTCGTACCCCCTAGGGTTTGTAGGCAACCCCTCCTTCATCGAGTCTGTGTACTGGGGCATTTTAGAGGCCTCCAAGTCCACTTTTAAGACCTTGTGTGAAATAGAAGACCCTAGGATCATGAACCCCTAACCAATCAACCTTTCATCCAGCTTTGAGCGCATCGCCTCCATGGACTTGGATAGAGTTAGGCCAGACGAGACTTCAAGTGCCTCTATAAATTACTCTAGAGCAAACATTGATGATGTCACCCAGGAGGTGAGGCTAGAGAGGGCAAAAAGCCCTGTGGCCATCATAGACGCCTTCGAGGGTGTTCCCATGGTAGAGGCCGGGGAGGGAGTTGGAGTGCCGCATGCCCTAGAATGTAGGTATGAGGCGAGAAACATAGCCTTCATCTTAGACAGGCCAAAAGTGAGGAAGCTCTGGTTTGCCTACCAATTCCCGGCTTCTATGAGCTACAGAGTTCCTGGGAGTGAGGACAGAGCGTGTTTCCCTCGCCTTGGAGAAATCACAGTGTGTGAGAGTGCGTTAACTAGAGGGCTGAGTGTCCCCATCGCTCCTCCCATTAGGGGAGACCTAAGCAGGTGTAGGCTAGCTCCAAGGCAGCTCTTGCCCAATTCATGGCCTATACTGGTGGGCTGTGCAACCTTATGGCAAACTGCCATAAATAGGGAGGAGTACTTAATCCTAGAAGACTTCTATTATTATAAAGTGACTGAGAGTGAGGGCTCGGGCTAGTACTACTTCTCAGCTCAGGAAGGTCAGCTCGCCACGATATCTAGTTTCCCCGTTTCTCACAAGCTTTGGAAGGAGAAGTACTTCTTCATGTACAACGAGGGCATGGAAATTGCCCACTGAGAGGATATGACTAACCAGACCCCTCGCATACCCAGGCAGTGGGGTAAACCAGGTAGGAAAGGTATGTGCTCCTCGTGCCTTCATACTTAGGCTCTGCTTAAGGTAGTGGTCTAACCATCATTTTTTGTTTTATGCTCAACACGCTTTCCTGTGCTGGAGGACAAGTCAAGAAAAAATCAGGTAGCAAGGGTGAGGGAGCACCCAATCAATTACTAGGCGCACCTTGTGGCTGGTGAGAGTTTGGCTGCCTACCTCTTAGGTCCAGACCCTTTCATCGAAGCCCTTCGCGCTAAGAGGAGTGAGTCTGGTATGTTTACTACTACTGCTTTATTGTGCAAGCATACTGACCCTTGTTTTGTGCGTTTTGTAGAACAAGACTCCATCATTGGCTTTGACAAGAGGAACATGGGAACCTCTGCTAAGAAGAAATTTAAGGAAATGGAAAGGGCAAAAGCTGCTGGGGAGAAACCCAGTAAGCGCCCTTAACACAGCTCTGTGAGCAAGATTGTTAAGCCCCCATCTGATAAGGGTCCTACAATAGTTGGCCCATCCAAGGGAGCTTAGGCTCTTGCTGCTGCTCAGGTTCGAGGTTAAATTTTTGGGTCTGGAGCTAGCATGCCCCCAACTACTACCAGAGCACCTTCTAGTTAGTCCCCTTCGAGTCAGCTAGGCGAGCCCTTTGTGGTAGAAGATGTCCAAGCTGCTTGGGAGAAGATGCACAAGTTCATCAGCTTGGAGAACATGGTCCCCTTCAACAATTGGACCAACGCCCAGTTGACCAAAGTAAGGCTTATGACTGATCTTTTCTTTCGTGTACTTGCTCTCACTTGCTGATTCTGATGATCTGTTGGTTCTTTTATAGTTGCATGTTAAGGCCTTCTGCCTGTCTACCTGCCTGAAGGCAAAGCCTACCGAGCTTTTCTTTCCGCCACTCTAACGGCGGTCGTCGTGACACAGGGGTTTGTTGCCAATTCCCTATATCGACCTATTTGTGAGTATTTCCGCTACTCTAACGGTTTTGTGAGTAGTTTCGCTACTCGGACTGTCTCGAGGAATAAACTGTCTCGAGAGAGGGATTGGAAAGGGGACTTACCGTCTCCGAAGAGACGTGCCTGGATTGGAACCGTCTCGAGGAATAAACTGTCTCGAGAGTGGGATTGGAAAAAGGGACTTATCGTCTCCAAAGAGACGTGCCTGGATTGGAACCGTCTCGAGGAATAAACTGTCTCGAGAGTGGGATTGGAAAGGGGTCTTACTGTCTCCGAAGAGACGTGCCTGAGTTAAAGCCGTCTCGAGGAATAAACTGTCTCGAGAGTGGGATTGGAAAGGGGACTTATCGTCTCCGAAGAGACGTGCCTGAATTGGAACCGTCTCGAGGAATAAACTGTCACGAGAGTGGGATTGGAAAGGGGTCTTACCGTCTCCGAAGAGACGCACCTGGATTGGAACCGTCTCGAGGAATAAATTGTCTCGAGAGAAGGATTGGAATTGGAAAGGAAAGGACAATGCCCCTAAGGGCATTTTGGTCATTTTGCCTCTATTTGGGTCTGGCAGGCCCGCGAAGCGATGGAAAGACGGAATTTGGACCTAGAGAATTTGATTCGATAGGAATATGCCCACAATGACTTGAAAACAAGTCTAGATGGAGTGTAGACTGCCGAGCGGTCAAAAATGGGGTGCTTACAGCTGCCCCTCTTTTTCTGTCTTTGGTTGTCAAAGACAGAAAATGATAAGAGTAAGAGTCCCATGTTGACCGCGAGGCAGTCGGAGGGACGGACATTGGAAATCTTTCGACAACGAGGGTCGAAAACGGATAACGGGCCAAAAGGCCTTTGAAAACGAGTTTCGGCGGGAAAAAAGGCAAAACTGCCTAGAATTTATATCTGGTGCCACTAGTAGTGGCGCCTTTGGCAAAACAGAACTGACGCCTCTGCTAGTGGCGCCAGGCTTAAAGTTAAAACCAGAAAATTTCTAGTTCGAACAGCCGCGGCACTTTGGAGGGTTTTCGCAATTTCGTGAGGCATTGCGAGGAATCCATCTTGGAGATTGAAGGAGCACTCTTTGGGGACCACGGGTGATTGCCGGAAGGAGTCCACGTTGCCGGAAAAGTCACCGGAAGAGAAGATTTCGCCTGAGAACTTCCAAAATGTGAGTTTTCAAATTTTGTTGATTTTGATGTGTAGAACTTCGTTTAAATCATGTGAATAGTGGAAATTAATGTTTTGATATGTTTTGAACACTTTGGTGATGTTGTTTTTACATTTTGATAGTTGTTTGATTGAATTTGAATAATTTTTTATGATTATGCGAAGAGGGCTTTCTGCAGGAATAGGGGATTTGTTCCTACAGGCATGGGTATTGGGTTTTCTGGCTATGTTTTTGTGCAATGTGCCTTAGAAAAATGTGTTTAACAAACGTATGAAGTTTCGTGATTTTCTGAAAACTCGGTGAATTTTTGATTTTTTGAAAAATAGAAAAATATTTAGAAAATTAGAAAATTCAAGAAATCGATGAAATTTTTAAAGTTTGAAATTTGGAAAAAAGATTGGAATATTTTTTAAAACATTTGAGGTGATTTTGAAAAATTTTGGAAGCCTTTTGAAAACCATTGATTTATTTGAAAAATAAAACATATGTTTTGAAAATTTTGAAAAATTAGAAAAGTGTGCACGGGTGCCGTTGTCATGTGATTGTTGCGTTGGAAAGTGGACGTTTTGTATTTTGTGTTGATGTCATGGGTGTTGTAGGGGCCATTTTTAAACGGGACTCTGCCGAAATTTTTAGAAATTATGGAAAGAATTGGTTAAAGTTTTAGAAATAAAATCTTTTTGAAGGAAAAATGCAAAGAACCCTTGAAACTTGGTTTAAAGTTTGAAAATCAAGATGTGTATATAGGAAATTTCTTTTGACTTATCATTCGAAGTCTTTTATTTGTTTTGTTTGTGTTAGTTGTTTATTTTATTTTACTGTTATTTAATATGCCTGGATGGTATACTAACATCACTTACCTTGGCTTACCTTTTCAGGATGGCAGATGCAGGTAATGACGGTTCTGAGAGGAGACGTTGCTCGGGGAAGGTGGCCCAGACCGATTCTGCTGGCGGTTCTAGTCGATTTAGAGGTTGTCGACGATCTACCGGACGATCTTCATCCAGCCAGAGTGGGCAGGGGAGTAGACTACCTGTCGACCCTTTTCCTCCGGTTGAGTAGGCTTTTGCTGAGGAGATTGATGCCGAGGAGGAGGTACTGGGCCCCGGGGATCAGGTGACCGATTATGGGAGAGCTTTTTCCAGGCAGAGGCAGACAGAAGCCGACTTGGGAGATCTGCAGATACCGGATGTCCCACCACTCGGGGATCTGGCCTATCATCCTAGTGTATACTCCAGACAGCATTTGCCACCTCCGCGGGTACATACAGCTTTCCGAGGGGCTGTCCATCAGGTTTTTGTGACCATGCAGCAGGCTGCCCCATCATACCGTGCCTTCTTGGCAGAGATCGGGTTTGGCGCCTTTATGGGATTACAGGTTAACCGCCTGAATCGGCATTTGGTATTGACACTTATTGAGAGGTGGTTCAGGGAGACTGGGACCTTCCATTTTGTCGGCTTCGAGTTAGGCCCCACTCCTTTAGATTGGGCGATTATTACAGGTCTCTCCTTTATCGGCTGGCGGATCACCCTGCACCAGTCAGTAGGGACGAGGCCTGTTTGCTGTTGGACTTGTCTCATCCTGAGCGTTCTGCCTTCCCAGTCTCTTGGATTAGTCAGGGTGAGCGTATTTTTGCTACTGAGCCATCGCCTGCCAGGCGGGATATCATGAGACGGCGACTTGTGTTGTATATCATCTTTAGCTGCTTCTGCAACAACAAGAAGTCACTCGTGCCGTGCCGTCTGGTGAGTATAGTAGCCGATCTGGGAGCTTTGTCCGAGTTGGACTGGGGGTCCTTTTCTTTTGGCTGCTTTCTTCGATCGATGTGGGTTCGAACTTCTTCTCGTTGGGGCAGCATGACTAGCTGTTGGCCCTTCCTTGTCTGGTGGAGTTATGAGTACCTGCAGGTGCGTCGCCCTGCAGTTGTTGAGGATGATCTCTATCCTCGTGCTTTGAGGTGGGCTCGTGACCGGGTAGCCCAGCGATCGGAGATTACTGACTTTGTGACGCTCTAGGCTAACCTGGAGTTGATTGAGGCGAGGGATGTGACCTGGCGGCCCTTCATTGGATCAGTCTATTACGAGACAGTCCGGTACCTTATCCCATTGTCCTTGTCGAAAGCTGCTTTTCTCAGTGATGACACCTGGGAGTCCTACCTTGGAGAGCGGCACTGGAGGCAGTTTCATGAGGAGTTTCGATCAGCAGGGGCTCCGCCAGAGTATATGTTTGGAGCCCTGGTGGCGGGAGTGCCCATCCCTTATCAGGAGCGTCAGCCAGGTGCCGAGTTCTTGCTCCCTCCGGATACGGATTACGCTGCGCACTTTGGAGCCCATTCGGTTGGTGCCTTCACCCGGTTTGAGGTAGTAGTCGGCGGGTACGCTGTTGGCCAGGAGGTGGTTGACCTATGGCGCCGTGCTGGAGGATATGTGCCCCAGGCCGAGTTTACTGCTGTGAGAGACCAGAGAAACCAGTACCAGATGGAGCGGGACCAGTACCAGGCCAAGGTAGCTTCCCTGACGGCTCAGTTATCTCAGATGGGTGGTGGGGGGGGGGGGTAAGTTATTCGCTCTTTGCTCCTTATTGCTCTGCTGTTGCTTAGCTCCTTTTGCTTGCGGCTGATTTTGGTTCTATCTTCCTTGTAGGATGGTGGTGCTTCGAGTAGTTACCCCCCTCGTCCGATGCCGGGTTTCGGGGATTTTGATCCAGATGATATCGACTTTGACCTGTGAGAGATGCCCCTTGTAGAGATTCTGATCCTCTTTTGCCCCTTGTTCCTGAGATGTATTGATGTTAGACAGTTTTATTTTACATAGTTTTGTATAAGGATGGATGTTTATGGTACTTAGATGCACGGGTAGACAGACACATTCATGATCTTTACAGCTAGGCATATGATCAGATGCATGTGATGTATGATGACGTTAGATATTTATTCCATGAGTTGATGTTGACGACTTTAGGGAGTTATATCACGTGTGCAAAGCTTATGCTGATTTTTTTTTTCTTTTTTTCTAAACATACGTACAGGTTAAAAATATGCTAATGGAATGACACAGGGTTCTGTTAGACTTGTAGTCTTGGGAGTGGTAACTCCCTCCTCTTCAGGGATTCAACCTCTCCTTTGGCTCAACCCTATCTTGATTGGATGATAGCACTTCGAACCTTTCTCAACCTCTTGACCGCCTCCCACTTTCTACCTTATGGTTAGTGTATAGGGTTATTGGGCTGAGACTCTCGACTCTCGGGGTTTTAGCAACAGCTTACCTGACCTTTGGTAGAGCGATAAGTGGCCAGTCATTTCAATCCGAGAAGACTTTGTTTAGGACCGTAATGTAGGCTAAGTTATGGGGTTTTAGAAACAATGGGATATGTAGACTCAAATTCAATGTTGTTTTTAGCAAGGTTTAGATCCAAACTGTCCTTAACCGCTTTTCAGTAGGATTAGCATCTTCTTTTTTTTTTTTAGTTTTGGCAGCGTATCTAGCGCATTTAGATCAAGCAATCTGTTTTCAATCAGAGGGGACTTTACTAGGGTTGTATTGTAGGCCATGGTTTCGGGGTTTTGCAAGAAAGGGTAAAGGCTCGAACCTATTGTACCTACGGGGTTTCCTTGTAACCTAGGATCACCTTTAAATTTCTTTCTTGCTTTTGACCATATATTTCTCAGGGTGAAAATAACCTTGTTCTTTCACCCCTTCTATATACTTTTTTGAGATAGACATAACTTTCTTCTTATTTGATCTTCTTATGTGCTTTTGAAGATAACTCAATCATAATTTTCTTCAGGCCTTTCCTTAAAGGATTTTTTTTTTTTTTTGGCCTCTTGCCCCTTGGCAACTCCTTTCTTTTGCTTTTTCTTTCTATTTCTTTTCTTTTCTTTTATGAAACGAAACAATTTTTTAACCCTTTCCCCTTAAACCTTTTCCTTGGTAGTTCAATATACCCAGTATGGGCGGTGATCCCTAGGTTGGGGTTTTGTTAAGAAAGGATAAGTGGCTCAACAGGTTTGGCAAGGGGTTGCTTTTGACTGTATGGGAAATGAAATGAGGGCCTCTCTCCACTTTGAATCAGATTGCTTGATCTATAGAGCTTTCAACACTATCCTAGCATGATAGAGGTGGACACCACTCCTAGAGTTCTCAACTATTGTCTGCCCCAGTGTGGGGAAGACAGTCTTGGATCAGGGTTAACAAAGAAAATTTTCGCTTTCCGCAAGGCACTAGGGGTTAAGTAAAGGGAATATGAGCACATTTGTTCATTTATTTAGTTATTTATTCTTTATATGTGGAGGAATGAAAGATGGCTTCTTTTCATTTTGATAAATTGGCCACACATCGCTTAGCCTCAGAGTCTTGCAAGTGCTGCCTTTGGGTAGTATCCTCACTCATCCTTATTCTCTCTCTCTGTGGACGACTGATCACTTGGCGAGTGGTTAACTCATGCTATCATCCCTTCAAGTTGGATCATTCCATAAGATAAACCCTGCCCCTTTTGTAGAAAGTAGTCACTACTTCCCAGGGAAGACAAGACAACCATAATGGAATAAAAGACTGTTATTTGATCATTATTATTATTTTTACGAAAAGCATAAGGTTCTTTAGCAATAAGAAAATGTAAGCATTAATTTAAGAACAAGAAGTAAAAGGGATAGAAAGAAAGTGGGTGAGAACACCCCTCTCCTGTACGCTTGCGCAAAGAACCCCTTTTTAGTACGACTTTGGGACAATTCCCACATTTTTTATGCTCCATTAGCGACCCGGATCCTCTGCCAAGGCGAGACAAGCAAAGGTTTCCCCTAGAGCTCCAAAGATGTTGGCACTGTCGATGCGGTTGTCAGCCTCCTTTTTGTTCTTTGCAGGGGGTTCTTCTGTAAATAGGGTAACTAATTCACCCCCTTCCAATTCGAATGGCTCTGCTCATTCTCTTGACTCTTCTAGTCCCCAACCCATGTCTTCATAGTTGTACTCAGTTATGGGCCAAGGGTTTTCCAGCAAGTGACTTTCAGCTGCGGCATACTTCGGGTGTAGAAATTCATCACCCCACCCATCAGCAACCATGTTTTCAGTAGTCTTATCTTCCAGGAACATCGGCTCCTCAATGGGCTAGTCGGAAGCATCTGACACTTCATCAGGGTTATGGAGATAGATTGGGCATAATGGGAGATCCTCCTCCCAGTCATCTTCTTCCTCAGTCTCCCAATCGTCCTCATAGTCCTTGGCCTTAGGCTCGTCAAACACTCCCTCGCTCTCCATTTCTACTAGTATTATATTAACGGTGTGATCTGGCAGAGGGTTAGCAGTCACATTGGGAGTGGGAGCAGGTTTTACTGGCTGCAGATCAATAGTCTTATTATCGATCAGGTCTTGGATTTTGTGCTTGAGAGCAAAGCAGCTTTCGGTGTCATGCCCCTGGCCACCTGAATGATATTCACATGTAAGAGCGACATTAAAGGTCGGAGGCAGAGGGCTTGGCAACGGGCGAGCAAGTACAGGCTTCAAGATGTTGTTTTTCAAAAGGCTATGGTACGCCTCAGTTTGGGTGCAGGCTAAGGCGTCGAAGGTACGGGTACGTCGAGCAGGTCTATTGAAGTTGGGTCGTGCCCCAGCGGGACCATAGTTCGGGGTTGGAGCAGGCATGGTCAAGGTGGGTAAGGGCAGGACCTGGGGTGATTGGAGCGGAGGTTGGTATTGAGGTGGTTGGCTAGGCAGAATAGCAGACACTTCGTTTTCCTTCATGATCGTGCCCCTTGTAGTAGCCACCTTCTTGGCTATGTTGGTGGTATTTTCTCTAGTCTTGGCATAGGGATCTGTAATTCTTCCTGTCTTAAGGCCATTTTCTATCATCTCTCCCTGCATGATGAGCTCGGAAAAGCTTTTTCCCACACTTGTGCAGAGCTTCTCATAGAATATACCTTGGAAAGTATGTACGAATAGTTGTACGTACTCCTTTTCCTCTAACGGGGGATTAACTTGTGCAGCGGCCTCCCTCCATATCAGGGCGTATGCTTTAAAGCTCTTCTTCTCACCCTTGCTCATCGTCATCAAGGACCATCGATCAGAAGTGAGGTCGATGTTGTGACGGTATTGGGCTTTAAACGCATTGACTAGCTCCATCCAGGTTGTGATCTTCCTTAAGTCCAAACGAGCGAACCATTGTAGAGCCGACCCAGTGAGGCTGTGTTGGAATAACTGCATAAGGAGCTTCAGGTCGTTGCCATGTCCACTTAGTGCTCCCGCGTATAGGCGAAGATGAGCAACGGGGTTACCGGTACCGTCATACTTCTGGAAGTCAGGCATTTTAAATTTAACAGGTCTCGGATGGTCGGGGAAGAAACAGAGTTCATCATAAGAAGTGAATCCGTAAGCATCATGGCTATGGAGACTTCGCAATGAATCCTCCAACCCTTGGATTTTCAGACTGAGAGGGTCTAGAGGGGCCTTCTTTATGACGGGTGAAAGCAATATGGTCTTTTCTTCTTCAGTATTGACCCTTTTGGTATCTTTTTTAGTTTTCCCAGCACTGTCGGACTGAAGCATGATCCTTGGATTAGCAGGTTCAAGATCTTTAGATGAAGTCATTGATGATGACGGGACCGCAGTAGCATCCTTCATGGCCAGAGTTTGAATGAGTTTGAGCATCTCATCCATCTTAGTCCTCATTCCATTAACTTCCTCTCAAGAGACTTGAGAGGATTCTTCAGGGTTAGCAGCCATCAGTGATGCTTTGTGCCGAGTGATAATAGGATCCCTAGGTGGATGTTGCACTTTCTTGGGAGCAATGTTGACTCAGTGCAAGGTGACTTCTGTAAATAGAAATAAAAAGAAAAAAGAAAAAGACAAAAACACAAGTCACAAGTTAGTTTTTGGTTTTTAGAGAACTTTATGCAATGCATGTCCTAGGGTTGCCCCCGCTTGAGAGGGAGACTAAACATGATGTATTGGCTCACTTTTGGAGATAGGGGGTTTGCCCCTGTATGCAGACACTTTACCGTCAGGGAGGAACCTTCAGCCATTCATGCATTCATTCATAAAAATAAAGAAGTACATTAAATTCTGGGTTTGAAATACAAAAGAATTGAAATACATTTTAATAGGGGGAGGGGGAACATTTTCCTTTGGACTTCCACCTATCTATTTTTACAAAAGGAAACCCTAAACTACTCTTGAGTCTTCGGAGTCGCCTTCCTTGGATTTGATGTCAAGGAGGTCGCTGAGAGACCTTGTTGATTGATTGCCCCTTGTCTTCTTGGCAATCCTATCTCTGTGAGCATAGAAGGATTGGGGCCCCTCTTGTGGAATGGATTGAGATGCATGCAATGAGTCCCTTAGGGTTACGTGGGAACCCTTAGGGTCTGGGTAGGTTTAATGCAAGGGAGAGTAACGTTGGTGTCACTCTCAATGGGTTGATCATATGCATGAGAATGCAGTGACTTGAGTTACTTGAAACTCTTGTCTTGATATGGGATATTGAATGCATGAACATGAATATGCAAAAAGTATAAGGAGAGAAGGTACAATTGAAGTAAACATGCATGCATGAACAGTTAGAGAGACATTATAATAGTATAAATATAAGCATTATAACAGCAGGAATAAACAGGTATAAATGAAAGTAAGAGCAGTCGCCCTTTCCTCCGTGATTTTGAAAACGGTGCTCGTGTCTTAAATCCGGCAGAGGTTCGGCTATGCATGGTGTCTATATGAGTATGAGGTTGAGGGTTGACTAATGCGTCCTAAAAAGGCTCGGTCCCCGAATCTTCAAACCTAGGCCCACTCCCCGAGGTGGTGCCATGATCGATTGGTGATCCGAGCAGGGGAACCATCAAGAGGCCGTAGGCGAAGAAACTGACACAGCATCTTGCCCACAACCAATATACCGTTCCCCCTTTCTAACTAGAAAGGACATATCAGGGTATGCAAGTATGCAGAATGCAAGTGCACATGCAGTGTGTGTGTGATTTTTAAAAGTGGAGGAAAGAGCCCAACAACTCCCATTCATCCTGTACATCACATTCATGCAAAGCAGTTAATAATGTTTAAACATAAAGCGCACCTACAAAACAAAGATGCAAGTGTTAGTATGTGGATGGCAAACATAATACAAGATAATATGAATGAATGCATGTTTGTTTTTTTGAAAACAATTTTAAAAATTTAGTTTTGAAAATTTAAAGTGAATAGGATTGAACCAAGTTAATTGAAGACTCTACATGGGTGAAGGGTAAAGAGACATGACTACGACCTAACCCTCTAAGTGTCCCCAGTGGAGTCGTCAGCTGTGGCGTTCAGATTTTTCGCACTCGAGGAATACTCACCCAAGCGGGAAAAATGTTGTACTCTCTCGTTAGAACTCACCCTCCTAGAAGAATGAGTGCGACTAGGTTTGAATTGAAAATTGATTTGAATAAAGGGCTTTTGAAAAAGATTTGGAGTCGCCACCTAACTTGATTAAGGTGAGTTAGGTCACCTAAAAACTAAGAATAATCCGAAGACTACACTTAGGGTTTTGGAAAACGATTTGAAAATATCTCCTTAAGAGAGGGTTTTTAAGAAAAACAGGTTGTTTGGCAACCTTTGGAAAACATTTAGCCCTTTTTTAGAAAAATAACTCCTTTTTGGTCTTTGAAATCAATGATCCTAAGTTCGGAGGTTGGTTACGTGTAGGGAAGATGCACTAAGCTATCACCCTACCCCGCCCTTTCGGTACCTACATGTCAATTTACCCTAGATTCACCTATGAGAGTCTTTAATTAACCCACGTCCAATCCTATTCACTTTGAAAAATAATGTTTGAAAAGAAACTAATATGATGCTTGATATGCAAGTGCAAGATAAAAGAATTGGAAAATAGAAATTGATTTGAAAAGAAATTGATTTGATTTGAAAATAGATTTGAAGAGATGGAATTGAAATTGGAAAGTTTGAAAATTTGGAAATAGAATTTTGAAAATAGAAATTTTGAAATTGGAATTTTGAAAGTAGATTGGAATTTGGGATTTGAAAAACGTGGAGACCGCACCCATGAGGGTGGAATTGAAAGTTTGAAAAGTGTTGTGACCGCACCTATGAAGGTTGCCTACGTATCCCTTTGGGGGAATCAGGTCAGTCGTAGTTCGGACCGGAGTCCGATTGAAAAGAGATTGATTTGAAGAGAGAGATTGAATTGGAAATTGGATTTGATTTGAAATTAGAAAAGGAGATTGAAAATTGAAATTGAGAAGATCAGACTTTGATTTGAAGAGAAAGATTTGGACTTGTTTTGAAAAAGAGAAGGTTTGAGAAAACCCAGACTTAGGAAACTGAAGAGACTTAGGAAAGATTTGACTTGGCTTGGAAGATTTGGAAAGGTTAGATTTTGGGAGATGTTCGAATTAGGAAAGGTTCAATTTAGGAAAGTTTCATTTTTGAAAAGTTTCAAATTAGGAAAGTTTTGAATTAGGAAAGTTCGGAATTTAAGAAAGTTTCAACTTAGGAAAGTTTGGAAAATTGGAATGTTTTGAAATAGGAAAGTTTTGAAAATCGGAAAGTTTTGAAAATTGGAAAGGTTTGAAAAAGGAAAGTTTTGAAAATTGGAAAGTTTCACTTTAGGAACTTTTAGATTTAGAAAGTCTTAACTTAAGAAAGTTTTGAATTTAGAAAGCTTAGAATTTTAGAAAGATTTGACATTTATAAAAATTTTAAGATTTTGAAAATTTTAGAGTTTTTTAGAAAATCTTGAGATTAGGAAAGGTTTGGGTTTAAAAACTTAGGTTTGAAAAGTTAAGACTTGAAAAGAGGGTAGAATTAGGAGGGGGTTGAATTAGGAAAGATTTGAAAGTTGAATTTCAAAATTTAAGAAAGATTTTTATGTTCAAGTTTTGGAAACTTAAGATTTAGGAAAGTGGAAGTTTAGGAAGGATTTGTATTAGGAAAAATTTGAATTTTGAAATTTAAAGTTTAGGTTTAGGAAACTTATGGTTTAGGAAGGAATTGAATTAAGAAAGGTTTGAATTAGGAAATGATTGGATTTGGTTTCTAAAAGAAAAGATTTGATTTTGTTTCCAAAAACGGAGGACGGGATCTAGTTTCCTAAACGGGGAGATTGGATTTGGTTTCTTAAAGGGAAGATTTGATTTGACGAGGATTTGGAAAGGGAGATTCTAGAAACCCTAGTTTTGAAAAATTATAGTTTTGACGTAGAAAAGAGATTTTGGAAACATGTATAGTTTGGATGTGAAAACTAGAGGTTTTGGAAACCTAGGTTTGGGGCAAAGTTTGAAAACCATGTTTTTGGGAAGAAAATTTAGGGTTTCCTAATTGTGGGCTCTAAGGAAAGAGTTTTTGGAAAGTGCGTTTTTAGAAACGAAGGTTTTGGGAGAAAAAATCCTAGAGAAGAAATTTCTAGAAGGAAGATTTTGGAAAGAGAGTTTTTTAGAAAGGTTTTTGGAGAGAGTTTTTAGGAAGGTGAATTTAGGGAGTGTTTTTAGAAAGTGAATTTTGAGGAAAAGATTTTGGAGAGGAGTGGAAAAAGGGAGTTTTGAAAAATAGATTTTGGAAGGGAGTTTTTAAAAACAACTTTGGAGAGAAGAGTTTTAGGAAAGTATGTTGAAAAAGAGATTTTTTTTAGGAAAATATTTGAAAAGAAAGTTTTTAGAAGGTATAAAAACGTCTCACTTCCCTAAAGCGATTCTAGCCATAAGAAGGCTAGAACCACTTTAAGAAAGTGGATTTGGAAAACAATAAGATTTGAAAATATAGACCAAAAAGGTCACTTTTAATGTAACACTTTCTTAAAGCAACCCTAGCCATGAAAAGGCTAGAATCACCCTAGAATTGTGGTTTTGAAAACAAGTTTGAAAACGATTTTGAAAACGAGTTTGAAAACGAACTTTGGAAGATGCAAGACTATGATATTCACAATGTAATTTTGGGGTCGTGAACATACAAGGTTAAGGCTTCACCACATAATCAAGGGGGCCGGACCCACGTGGTCTCTGGTTAGACTAGAAGAAAGCCCCCGACACGGTGACTCTCCAATAGCCCAATCCTACACATGGACTGGGAATCCCCTTGTTTCAAGCATGCAAAGAAAGGGGGGGAAAGAGATGGGGGATTAAAATAGAGAAAATCGAAGTGGGTTAGGAGAGAGAAGAGAGAGGGGGGAAGTGCAGAAATTTAAATAGGGAGCCTACCGTATGTCTTGTTTATTTTGCGCGCCGTGCTGTCTTCGGTTTTCGGTCTTCGGTCTTTGTCTTGATCTTCACCTTCAGTCTTTAAGAGTTGTCTTCAAGCTTTGGATTATAGCTCTTCAAGTCTTCAAAGGATGGTTGAAGGCTAGTGTATGAGTGTATGGGGATGTATAGGAGTGTATATGAGATTAGGGTTTGTGTATGGTGGCTAGGGTTTGGAAAACCTAAGGAGGCTAGGGTTTAGGGAGTGCTCGAGCTCTGTATATCGAAATATGTGATTTTTAGGTTGAGTTTGCAGACCCTTTTTACGTTGAATGAGACTCTGTATTTATAGAGGTTGGACAAACCTGGCGCCTGTTGCAGTGGCGCCAGCCAGTTAGGAAACTTTATAAGTCGGCAAGCAACGTATCTTTGACTAGATTTGGGCGCCTGTACTAGTGACTACCATGCAACTTTTAGCCTAGCTTCACTAAAAGTGACTCCGGAAAGTCCGGGAATGATTTGGAGGAGCCGGGAATGACTCGGAAGGCTAGAAAGGAGTAGGAACACTTAAAATAGTGTCCTTGAGGTGTTTGACTTGAAAAGTGAGGATAAGATGTGTCGGAAAGGTTGACCGGGTCCTTAGGGGCAAAACGGTCAATCGAACTAGGAAGCTGCCGGGGCGAACTCGGATTGTCTCGGAAGAAGACTTGGGATCTGGAAACATTATTCAGAATGTTCCCGGAGGTTGCCGGTTTGATTCCCAGAGCCGGCGTGGTCGGAAAAGGAGACCGGCCCACCAGGGACAAAACGGTCATTTTGTACCGGGTTTGCCGGAACTGACTCGAAATGGTCCGGAAAGGTAAAGGAAGGTTGAGAACACTATAAAAAGTATTCTAGGGATATTACAGGTTTGATACCCAGAGCCGGTGTGGTCGAAGAACGAAATCGGCCCTCCAGGGGCAAAACGGTCATTTTGTACTAGGTTGGCCGGAACTGACTCGGAATGATCCGGAAAAGTAAAGGAAGGTTGAGAATACTATAAAAAGTATTCTCGGGACATTACCGGTTTGATACCCAGAGCTGGTGTGGTTCCCGGGGCATTCGGATGCCTAGGGGCAAAATGGTCATCTTGACCGGAAAGTCTAGGAAAAGGTCCAAAGGACCGTTTGGTCATTTTTCACCAAAGTGGGTTAACAAACACTGGTGTTGACCTGGATTTTGAGTGTTTCCGCCACTCTAACGGCGGTCGTCGTGACACAGGGGTTTGTTGCCAATTCTCTATATCGACCTATTTGTGAGTATTTCCGCTACTCTAACGGTTTTGTGAGTAGTTTCGCTACTCGGACCGTCTCGAGGAATAAACTGTCTCGAGAGAGGGATTGGAAAGGGGACTTACCGTCTCCGAAGAGACGTGCCTGGATTGGAACCGTCTCGAGGAATAAACTGTCTCGAGAGTGGGATTGGAAAAAGGGACTTATCGTCTCTGAAGAGACGTGCCTGGATTGGAACCGTCTCGAGGAATAAACTGTCTCGAGAGTGGGATTGGAAAGGGGTCTTACCGTCTCCGAAGAGACGTGCCTGAGTTGAAGCCGTCTCGAGGAATAAACTGTCTCGAGAGTGGGATTGGAAAGGGGACTTATCGTCTCCGAAGAGACGTGCCTGAATTGGAACCGTCTCGAGGAATAAACTGTCTCGAGAATGGGATTGGAAAGGGGTCTTACTGTTTCCGAAGAGACGCGCCTGGATTGGAACCGTTTCGAGGAATAAACTGTCTCAAGAGAGGGATTGGAATTGGAAAGGAAATGACAATGCCCCTAAGGGCATTTTGGTCACTTTGCCTTTATTTGGGCCTAACAGGCCCACGAAGCGATGGAAAGACGGAATTTGGACCTAGAGAATTGGATTCGATAGGAATATGCCCACAATGACTTGAAAATAAGTCTAGACGGAGTGTAGACTGCCGAGCGGTCAAAAATGGGGTGCTTACAGCAAGTAGACAGGATCATTTGGAACTTTTAAAAAGTAGGCATTTCATTAATAAATGCGGATTACATTATACATAATATTTCCTCAAGTGCTCAGCAGGCCAAGGGTTGGGTAGGTCCTTGTTGTCCAGCCTTGTCAGCCAATAGGTTCCCTTTCAGGAAAATCCCTTCACTCTGTACGACCCTTCCCAATTTAGCTCAAGTTTGCTGTCGTTGAGCTTCCTGGTGGATTGATTGATTTTCTTAAAGGCCAAATCTCCTGCCTCGAATGTCCTGGGCTTTACCCTGGTGTCATGGTGTCTGCGCATCCTCTGCTAGTAGGCTGTTACTTCCATGATTGCTTGCAACCTTTTTTCCTCAAGTAGATCTAGGCTTACCTCCAGGGCCTCATTGTTAGCCTCTGGTTCCTAATGCTCGACCCTAGGGCTATGCAGACATATCTCTACTGGGATGACTGCTTCTGATCCAAACGTTAACGAGAAGGGGGTGTGCCCTGTTGCTACCCTTTCAGTTGTCCGGTAGGCCCACCGAATGTTGGGAAGCTCTTCAGCCCATATGCCCTTCGCCTTTTCCAGCTTGGCCTTGATGATGTTGAACAGGGTCCTGTTAGTACTTCCACTTGGCCGTTGGCTTGGGAGTGCTTTAAAGATGAGAAATGATGGTTGATCTGGAGGTCTGAGCACATTTGTCAAAACTGGCCACTCTTGAATTATTTCCCGTTGTCCGTGATAACCACCTTGGGGATTCCGAACCTGCAGATGATATTTTTCCATAGGAAGCTCTTCATTCTTTGTTCGGTGATGGTGGTGACAGCCTCAGCCTCGGCCTACTTGGTAAAGTAGTCTACTGCCACCACTGTGAATTTGGTCTAGCCTTTTCCCAAAGGTAAAGGTCCCGCAATGTCGATTCCCCATTGGGGAATCGCTATGGGTTCTGGATGGGTGTCAGTTCTTGGGGCGGTTGCCTTGGTATGTTGGAAAACCTTTGACACTTGTCATATTTTCTTACGAAGTCTTGGGCATCTTTTTCCATGGTGGGCCAATAGTAGCTTGTTCTGAGTATCTTCTTGGCTAGGGCTCGTTTGCCTGAGTGGTTGCCACATACCCTTTCGTGCACCTTTCTTATGACGTAATCAGTGTCTGCTTTACCTGCACACCTGAGCCAAGGAAGGGCATGCCCTCTCTTGTATAGTGCCCCGTTCATCAGGGTGTATTTATTGGCTCTATATTGGATCTTTCTAGCTTCATTCTTATCTTCTGGTAGGGCCCCTTGCTCCAATTAACCTTTGATCGGTGTTACCCACTCAATCTCTTGTTCCACTTGATGTATCTCCAAGCTCTGAATGTTTGGAGAATCTAGCACCTCCATGGGGACTCCTGGGTTTTCTTCCTGAGATGAGGCTATTCTGGCCAGTCGATCTGCCTCTTCGTTCTGTAGTCTAGGTACTCTTTCTAATAGTACTGTGGAGAACCTCTTGGTTAGGTTCTTTGCCATCTGGCAGTACTTCTGTATTTTTTTCCCTCTAGCCTCGTAATCACCTTGGACATGTTTAACCACGAGTTGAGAATCGCTACATACCAGGATATCGCTACGTACCACGAATTGAGAATCGCTTCGTACTCAACTTCGTTGTTAGAGGCTGGGAATTTAAATCCGATAGCGTATTCTAGTTTGTGTCCTTCGGGGGTGACCAGAACAAATTCGGCACCACTGGATGTGTCGGTGGAGGAGCTGCCAACATTGAGCATCCATTGTGGCTGGTCAAGGTCGGCATCAAGGAGGGTCATTGGGTGGGTGAACTCAGAGATGAAGTCCGCCACAATCTGACTTTTGATTGCTAGTCTTGGTTAATAATGAATGTCGAGCTGGCTGAGTTCGATTGACCATTTGACCAGTTGGCCTGAGGTCTCTGGTTTGTGGAGGATCTTCTACAGTGGTTGGTCGGTCAGAACCACAATGGTGTGGGCTTGGAAATATGGTCTTAATCTTCGAGCTAACGTTACTAAGGCGAGAGCCATCAGTTCTATTTTGGGATATCGTTCTTTTGCCCCCTTCAGGGCTCTGCTCATGTAGTGGATCGATTTTTGGACACTATCCTCCTGCCTGATCAGGGCTGAGCTAACTGTTATGGCTAACACCGTTAGGTAAAAGTAAAGCTCTTCCCCCTCAATGGTCCTGCTGAATAGTGAGACTGAGCCCATGTACTGCTTGAATCCCTGGCAGGCCTGATCACATTTTGTTGTCCATTCAAAAGCTTTTCGTAAGACCTTAAAAAAAAGAAGGCACTTATCTGTAGATCTCAAGATGAATCTGTTCGGTGCTGTTATTCTGTCGCCCAGTCTTTGGACCTCTTTGGTGGATGTTCGGGGCCGCATGTCTATAATTGCTTTGACTTTCTCAGGGTTTGCCTCTATTCCCCTGTTGGAGACCATAAACCCCGAGAATTTGCCAGAGGCTACTCCGAATGCACACTTTGCCAGGTTCAACTTCATGTTGCAAGTCTTTAGATTCTGAAACGTTTCTTCTAGGTCTCTCAAGTGACTGGCTGCTTATTTGCTTTTTACTAACATGTCATTAATGTACACCTCCATGTTTCTGCCAATTTGAGTGTTGAACATACAGTTGACAAGCCTCTTGTATATTACTCTAGCATTCTTTAGGCCAAAAAACATTACTTTGTAGCAGTATAGGCCTCTGTCCGTCATGAATGCTGTGTATTCTTGGTCACACTCCACCATCTTCATCTGGTTATAACTTGAGAAAGCGTCCATGAAGGTTAGCATCTCATACCTTGCCGTTGAATCCACCAGTTGATCTATCATGGGTAAGGGGAAGCTATCATTGGGACAAGCTTTGTTCAAATCTGTGAAGTCCACACACATTCTCCACTTTTTATTTATCTTCTTGACTATGACCACGTTGGACAGCCAAGAGGGATACTGGGCTTCCTTTATAAAGTTGGCTTTGGTCAGCTTCTCCACCTCTTCAGCTATTGCCTCATTGTACTCTGGGGCAAAATTCCTCCTTTTCTGTCTCACATGTTTCGCCGTTGGGTCTATGTTCAGATGATGGGTAATAATGTGGGTATCGATGCCTAGCATGTCCTCATGAGACCAGGCGAAGACATCAACATTCTGCCTAAGAAAATCCCTTAGTTCTTCCTTGATTCCCTTTGGTGCTGCTGTCCCTATCTTTACTACTTTGGTATGATCCTGTGCTCCAACCATGACCTCCTCGAGTTCTTCCACTAGTTCCCCCCTCCTGATTTCCTCCTCATCTCAGACCTCCAACTCTTCAATCATCATGGTTTCCTTGGTCTCTCCTTTAAGGGATGCCATGTAATATTCTCTAATAGTCTACTGGTTACCCCTGGCTTCCTTAACTCTTTGAAGTGTGAGGAACTTAACCTTCAGGTGGTAGGTGGATGGTATAGCCTTGAATTCATTGAAGGTTGTTCTGCCCACAATGACTTTGTAGGCCGAAGGGCAGTCCACTACCAGGAAGGTCACTATCTTAGTGACTTGTTGTGGCGCAGTCCTTAGGGTTATTGGCAGAGCTATTGAACTTATGGGAGCGACTCTGTCTCAGGTGAAGCAGATTAAGGGGGAGTTAATTGGCTGCAGTTTCTCCATGCCTACGTTCAGTTACTGGAAGGCTTGCAAGAAAATGATGTTGGCTAAACTACCACTATCTACAAGGATTCTTTGTACCAGGAAGTTGGAAAGTACTATTGATATGACCAGGGGATCATCGTGGGGTTGGCATAAGAACTCTGCCTCTTCTTTAGTGAATGTGATGGGGTGTTCTCCGCCTTAGACCTTTTGACTGACCAGTCTACAGACATGACTTCTCTCTGACTCCGGGTCTCCCTAGCGTGCCTCTTTCTGGTGGACGAGGACTCTCCTCTGTCCTGCCCCGATTTTTGGACCAAGTCCTTTCGGCTCGAGAAAAACACGGAATTCAGTCATTAGAACTCATCCTCCGAGAAGTGCGAGTGCGATTAGGTTTGAATTTGAAATTGGTTTGATGAAGCGCTTTTTAGAAAAATAGGAGTCGCCACCTAACTTGATTAAGGTGAATTAAGTCACCTAAAGCTAAGTATAATCCGAAGATCAAACTTAGGGTTTTTGAAAAAAGGTTTTGAAAAACTTCCTCATGAAAAGGTTTTTAAGAAAATAAGTTGTTTGGCAACCTTTAGAAAATTTTAAGCCCTTTTTGAAAAATAACTCCATTTTGGTCTTTCGAAAACAGAAATCTATGGTCCGGGGGTTGGTTACGTGTAGGGAAGATATCTTAAGATCATCACCCTACCTCGCCCTTTCGGTACCTACATGTCTATTCACCCTTTGTTCACTCACTAGAACAACCGGTTACCATTATCTACTTAATATCCATTTTAGAATTTTGAAAACGGAGTTTAGTCATCACTTTTCGGATGAATTATGCATGATGCAAGTTTTGGAAAAAATTTGAAAATATGGGAGTTTTGAAGGGGTTTGAGATAGAAACTTTGTATTGATAGAAACTTTTGAAAAGAGGATTGGCGTTGAAGTAAAAGTTATGACCGTACTATTTTAGGTTGCCTACATATCTCATTTGGCAAGAATCAGGTTATTCGTAGTTCGGGCAAGAGCCCGATGGAAAATAGGCGCATTAGGGCCTTTGGAATGTTTTGAAGACACATTAAGGTCTTTTGAAAGTTTGAAGACACTTTGAGGTCTTTGCAAAAAGAGAACTTGAGAGTTTTGATTTGAAATCGGGTAGTAAAGTGTTTTGAAATAGAGCTTTGGAACTCTTGAAAGGGGGTTTTGAAATGTTTTTGGAACAACTCAAGGGAGTTTTGGAAGTGGTTTTGAAATACCTCAAAAGAGTTTTGACGTCTTACTTTGAAAACCTTGGAGGTAGGGTTTTAAAATGTTTTAATCTACTTGTCTTAGAAAAGCTTTTGAAAGTGGTTTGTGGAACCCTAATATGAACAATCTTGATGGTTGTTTTTGATATATCACTTTTCTTTAGAATCCCCAACCATAGAAGGGGTAGGGACACCTTAGGGTTGTGAGTTCTTAAAAATATTTTTGGAAACAATTTAAAGATAGAGTGTAGGAGTATTTGAAAAGGTTACGGAGTTGGTTTTTGAAATCTTAAGACGATAGGAGGTTTTTGAAAAATGGGTTATGAGAATAGTTTTAAATAGAAAGATCATTTAAAAAGGGGTCCATGAGTTGGAATCTTGAAGTATACTAACCTAGGTTGGGTCGGCCTAAGGTTAACTAACTTGGGTTTGGTTAGTCCTAGGCTTAAGGTGACCTAGGGTTAATCAACTAGGGTTAGGTTAACCTAGGGTAAGACAACTAGGGTCAAGTTAACCTAGGGTTAGATTAACCTAGGGTTAACTAACTTGGGTTAAGTTAACTTATGGTTGGATTGAATGATGGTTTTGAAAGGTGGTTTTATGCATTTTTGAAAAGAGTTTTGAAAAACAAATCATGTTATGCAACGGACTTTGGTAGACAACCCTTTTGAAAATTATTTCTATAAAAATTTGACTCTACCTAAGAATATGGTTTATATGGTTGGTGCTTGAAAACCATTCCGGAGAAGGTTTTCTTAGGACCATTATAACCTTTATCTTGAAAAGAGTAGGGATTTCAAAAATCAATACAATGATGACAACTTTTTGAAAAACCATTTTCAATGCAAAGATGGAGAGAATGAACTTTTGAAAACCATTTTTCAGAAGAAGATTTTGAAAACCGTTTTTCCAAAGGAAACTATTATAACAAGTTAAGGTTGCTATGGCCAATGTGAAAAGGAGACCACTCAAAAGAGGGTTCCATGGGGCCATTCCAACCACTAAACTTGAAAAAACAGAAACCTTGGGAGTTAGAGAGTTTAAAAACCATTTTTCATGCAAGTTGGAATGCAAAGATGCAAAAGTGTGAGTTAGGGGTTAATAGGGAAGTTTTCTAAGGTATGATTTCTTAGAGTCTCATTCTAAACTTCAAAGGGCCAACTCTTATAATCTTTTTGACTGGGATATTGAGCTTGAAAATGGCATGTAAATGAGAATAGTGTAAGTTTTGAAAAACATGGTTATAAACATGAAAATAAAGCCAAGCACACAAGACATAAACAAGATAGCAATATGCAAAGGAGTCATGAATTCATACAAGACTTTAGGCTACACCATATAATCAAGGGGCTCCAAGGCCATACCATCTTAAAGTAAGCTATGAGAGATCCCCCTATACGGGGGCTCTTACTAACTTTCCTCTAGGTATGAACTAAGAGCCCTCTTGTTTCAAACATGCAAGAAAGGGGGGTAGAAGATGGAAATTAAAATAGAGAATAGCCTAAGTAGGTTAGGAGGGAGAAGAGAGGAGTGGGGGAGACAAAAATATAAAAGAATTACCACCTTTTGCTTTCAATATACTTGCAATCTTCTATGGATGTTTTAACCTGAGCTAGGAGGGCTTTAAGTGTGCTTGAGGGGCTGGAAGAAGGTGTTCTATGGTGTAGAAGGCTATGTAGGTGAAGTGTATAGGTTAGAGGGAGGTGGAATCTAGTCTAAGTGTTTGAGGTGTAGGATGTATATAGGAATTCGAGATTCTGGAGCAATTTTGTAGAGTTTCGCTATCAATTTTGATTCTGAAATATGTAAAGGGGGAGGCTTGTATTTATAGACAATTTGGGAGAAGTAGCGCATGTAGTACATGCGCCTGGGCAAAATTTTCCCTGGAGCATGTAGCACATACGCCAGTACTGTTCCATTGCCAGAATGCCACGTGGCACCTATTGTACTAGATAAATCTTGACGGTTAATAAAAAATTGGCCGATCTGATCAAAATTTGGGCGCATGTAGTATACGCTCCATCATCGGGAGTGTTCGTTTAAACTTTACCTCGATAATTGAGCCAACTGGGAAGGTTTCGGAAGAATCGGTTGCATCCACGGTGTTCTCCTAGGGCTTCTCGTAAACTTTCATGCTTTCAAAAAGTTTAAATGGTGTTCGGAAGTGTGAGATATCGTCTCGGAAAATATGCATAAAATTACATTTCTGTGGAGTGTTTATGATACGCTCTGCAGGGTTTCAAAAGTAGCTGTTTTTGTGCCGCGTGATCGGGCTTTAGAGAAGCGATCTTTCCAATCGGACCGTACCGATGGAAAGTACTCTGGAAATACTTTCAAGAATTTTTAATTTACGCATTTCTCAAGTCGTTTGACAGTGTGTTTTAATCATGGAATTAGAGAAAAAGTCAACCTTGACAGAGCATCTGTAAGACACTCCAGGGGTTGCCGAAAGTAGTAGTTTTCAAGCCACGCGATGAGGGGCTTTGTGAAGCGATCTATCCGATCAAGCCGTATTGATAGAAAGACCTATGAACAAGCTTTCGAGAATTCCCTGATTTACGCATTTCTTAAGTCATTTGACGGTGTGGTATAACCAGGGAATCGGGAGAGAAGACAATTTTGCCAGAGCGTCTGCGAGACGCTCCAGGGAACTTTTACTGAGTCGAGGGTGTTTAGTATCGTAAGGTATTCCTTAGGTTAAACAGGGGTGTATGGCAAGACCTGCCGTTCAATATTCTCGGACTGGTGTTGTTTCGGGGTGTATTCGGGTTATTTGGGGCAAAATGTTTATTTTGGCCGGGTTTGGTTGAAAGTGGTTAAGAATGAATTGGAGTGTAATGTTAAGCGTGTCAGGTCATTCAGGGATGACCCCAGGAGAGCCTTTCACTGCTCTGTGGGATTTGTGCGGTGCTAGGGCGTTCAGGGGCAAAACAGTTATTTTGACCGGAGTTAGCTGAAATGGGTCCGAAATTGGACTGAATGGCGTGCGGGGTATGCCTAAATGCTTGGTAGCACTTTGGAAGGGTAAAATTACCATTTTAAGGGATTTTGAACTTTCTCAAACGTGCCTGGAGGCCCAAGGGGCAGGTTTGGTCATTTTTCACTGAGCCGGGCTAGTAGGTGTCGGTGTTAACCTAAGTGTTGGTTCCGAAGACCGCCTGGCCTCGGAAAATTACCTAAGAAGACCACTGCCTACTGCAGGGTGGTGTTGGTTTCCTGAGAACACCTAGTCTCAGAAATCTACCTGTAGGGTGGTGTTAGTTCCTGAGAATGTTGGGTCTCAGAAAGCTACCTATGAGGGTGGTGTTGGTCCCCGAGAACGCCTGGTCTTGGAGAACTATCAAATGACGGACATTCTACATTGGCGGGCTAGCAGGCGCCATAAGTGAACCGTCTAAAATTTGATAAGGTGTTGGTCCCTTAGATCACCCGATCTCAGGAAGCTACCTGGATGGTGTTGGTTCCCAAGACCGCCCAGTCTCGGAAAGCTACCTAGAATGTCTAGGGGTATGATGGTGTTTATGGCTTTAGTGGGACCTCGTGGGCCCAGGAAGCGACTAGTTAATTGGACTGGAGTTTGAAAGACCCTTCTTGGGCTTGCATGTGCTGTGATGTTTGAAAACTGGGTCCGGTAGGGCCGGAGATTGCCGAGCGAGCAAAAATGGGGTGCTTACATCCTCCACCCACGAATCCTCTTGAAATGACTCTTATCTCCCCCATAGGTTGTTGGTTTTGCCTTGCCCTTTTAAGGCTGCGTCGTTCGGCTTTCTAGGCTGGCTGGTCTCACCTCTCGTTGCGCCTACCTCCTGCTATGTATCTTCCCAGATTCCCTTGCATGATTAGGTTCTCCACCTGTGTTTGAGGTCGTAGCAATCTTCTATATCATGACCATGGTCCTGGTGGAATCGACACCACTTGTGGGTTGGTCTCTTTTTTAGTAGGGACCTCATCCATCCTGGCTATTTTAACGCTGGGTCCCCCTTAATCTCATAGAGTACCTGGTCTAGGGGGTATTCAATGGGGTAAAGTGCTGGGTGTACCTGACCGGCCTATTTCTATTGCCCTTTGGCTTGGGCTTTTGTTCGGTCAGCTTGGGGACTTTTGGCTGCTCTGTCATCTTTCTATCCTCAACTAGTCTCTTATTGTCTATACTCAGGCTAGTATCCTCTGGGTCTTCCCTGGTTTTGAGGGTGTCTTCCGCATTTATGTACTTATGAGTTTGAAGCATGAGTGTAGCCATGGTTTTGGGCGCTTCCTTAGCTAGAGAAAATAAAAATTTCGGGGTTCTGACCCCTGCAATAAAAGTTTCTACTACCTGCTTCTGGTCCAGGTCATCCATATAGAGAGTCTCCTGGTTGAAACGAGTGATAAACTCATGCAGAGTCTTGTTGACTCAAGGTTGATCCCCATGTTGATTTTGATGATATCTAAACCTTGTGTTATTTTACTAATACATCTACTTAGTGTGCAGATTAATAAATATTATAATTTAGACTTAAAGGTTTTAATTGAAAAGTCTAATACATGTCAAAGTGGATGCACAACAAGCCAAATCAAGCAATGCACTCTAAGAGTCATATAACGCACCAAACAGAGCAATGACATCTATTACAACTTCAAACAAATGATTTGCATTCGAAGAGATTGAAGGTGTTCAAAAGAAGATTTCATCAAGTGTGCATAGACTCAATGAGAATGACTTGATTTTAAAGAAATTGAAGATATTCAAGAGTAGACTTCATCAGGCTTATAAAAGACTCATTGAAGTAATCCTAAAGAATAAAGAAACATTAGTAGCAAAAAGAAGAGCTCGACAATGAGGCATCATGAATATGAAGATCTACATAGATGAAAAAGTCATTATTAGCCGATTGAAAGATCTCAGCAACAAGGAAGAAGAGCTCGGCTTTAATAGAAAGGAGTTTTGGCAGCTTAGCATCAAAGAATATTTATCTATCAAGAAGAAAATTCAATCTAAATTGAATGGAAGACAACTTTGATGGATTGAAGATCTCAATCTAGTATAATACCCCAAAGAAAAGACTCCTTGAAGATTTTATAGTATTATTGAAGCTGAACTTGATCAATAGAAGGATGAATGAAGATTTCTGGGTAATGTGTCGACACATGAGAATAGAGGTCAAAGTTTGAAGATGGCATAATCAAGTGTCGACACATGGAGTTGATGTGTCGACACATGGAGACAGTGGATAACATCTGAAAAATGCTAGCCACATGTGTCGACACATGAGATCAAGTGTCGACACCTGAGAAATAACGGCTAGTTTTTCTAACATTATAACAGACTAGACTTGCATTAAATGAGCCCCCAACAACCACCAGCGGACGAAATTGATATAGGGGTTTATATATAAGCTTCCAACTGCATTTATATACAAGAAAGACAAGAAAAACAACATCCACTGACTGATCAAGCTGAGAAATTCTGAAAATTCCTTTTGTCTTCAGTTGGCATTAAGTAAGCTTTTATTTTCCTATCCACTCTTGATAGAGAGTTTGTATTTCATGTGTATAACTTTCATGCACCTGTAAGTGAGAGTTTGAGAGTTCTCTTGTAAAAGAAAACCTCTTTTAAGTTGAAGTAGATGTTGGACAAAATCACTTGGTAACTGGAAGAACTTGTGAAGAAGTTCTTGTGTAAAAGTGAGCTGAGCACTTGGTAAATCAGCACCTTCTTTGTAATTGGAGATTACATAGTGGAAAGAGATTTCAAGGGAATCTTGGGGTGAGGACGTAGACCACAAGTTGTGGTTGAACCTCGGTAATTCTTAGTGTGATTTCTCTTGCTTTGTTTTCATTTCCTTATTGATTATATTGCATTGCATATATCTTGATTAACTGTTCTATTGATTAAATTAGTTTTTAATTAATCTTAATTGCTATTAATTTTTAAAAAACCCAATTCACCCTCCTCTTGAGTTGCCCTTTGGGCCAATAATTCGTATTAGAGTTTGTATTCCTGTTTTAGGTTTAACATCCTAATAATAGATCCATGGCAACCAACTTTGAAAGCTCTCTCAGTAAGGGTTAATCCACAAACAGATCACCTATCTTTAATGGCACCAATTACAACTATTGGAAGAATATAATGAGAATATATATTCAATAGGTAGATTATGAATTATGGAGACTTATAGTAAATGGTCCCAAAACTCCTACAACAAAAGTAGAAAGAACTGATGTCCCTAAACCTGAATCCGAATGGGATAAGGATGATCTGAAAATACTGCAATCTAATGCCAAAGCCATGAATATTTTATATTGTGCACTTGATCCTAACGAATTCAATCGTATTTCTACTTGTGAATCAGCTAAAGAAATATGGGATAGACTAAAGGTAACACATGAAGGTACCAATAAAGTTAATGAATCTAAAATCAATATTTTGGTACATAATTATGAATTGTTTAAAATGAAACTTGATGAGTCTATCACCAAAATGTTCACAAGATTCACCGATATTATGGCTTAAAATCTCTTGGAAAGGTGTATCCTAACAATGAGCAGGTGAGGAGATTCTAAGGTTATTGCCAAAGGCTTGGGAAGCTAAGGTCACTGCAATTCAAGAAGCAAAGGACCTCAACACATTGCCTCTTGAAGAACTCTTGGGCTTTCTCATGAATCATGAGCTAACTCAAAAGCAACATGCCCAAGAGGATGAAGAAAAGAAGAAAATGTTAATTGCATTCAAGTCCACCAGTCAAGATGATGAATCAGTAAGTGAGGAGGATGAGGATGAAATTGCTCTCATCACTCGAAATTCAGAAGATTCATGAAGAAGAAATGGAAAGGTGGAAAGAAGCATGAAGCCAAAGGAGATTTTAGTAAAGAATCCACTATCATATGCTATGAAAGCAAGAAGCCTAGCCATATAAAGGCCGAATATCCTCTACTAAAAAAGAAAGGTAAGAAATATCAAGGGAAGAAGGCAATGGTAGCTATGACATGGAGTGATGATGAAGAATCAAGCTCTGAAGAAGAAGTTGAATCTCAAGAGATGGCTAACTTCCGTCTCATGGCACATGAGGAAGATAATGAGGTATCAGACTCTTTCCAATTTACTTTCAATGAATTACAAGATGCATTTGATGATCTACTTTGTGAATTCAGAAAAATGAGAATAAAAAATGAACTTCTTAAAAAGATGGTCTCTACTTTTACTAAGGAAAATGAGGATTTACATAAAGAAAATGAAGTTTTGAAAAATGAAGTTTGTGCTTTGAATGATAAGATTAAGAAAAACTCTTTTCCAAAGGATTCTTCAAAGGAAAACCAAATTCTGCATGATAAAGTTAAAGATTTGGAAACAACTCTTTTTAGATGTGTTAATGGGAAAGAAAAATTAGATGCAATATTGGAAAAACAAAAATACTCACTAGACAAAGCTGGTCTTGGCTTTAATCCTTTTGAAAGGAAGAAATTTCGAAAGACAAATTTGTTGCTTCAGTTGGAAAAACAAAAATTTCATGTTTTTATTGTCACAAACTAGGACATATTGCTAGTAGATACTATGCTTTACAAAAATCTATTGCTTCTAGCAATGCATGGATCCCTAGAAGACCATTAAGGACTAACCCACAAGGACTCAAGATGATTTAGGTACCTAAGGGAAGATCATCGATATAGATAGTGTTGGTAAAAATTCCTCTACCTCTATCGAAAATGTTTTACTTGTTAAAGGACTCAAATACAATCTTTTGAGCATTAGTCAACTTTGTGACAAAGGATGCAAGGTTGTATTTGAATCTTCTAAATGTGATGAAATTGACATCAATAGTAACAAGACTATTCTCACTGGGCATAGACAAGGCAATATATATATTTTCGATCTTAATGATTTATCATCTTACAAAGCTGAATGTCTTGCCGCTATGAATAGTGATGAAAGTGGGTTGTGGCATAGAAGACTTAGTCGCATTAGTATGAGCATATTTTCAAAGGTTTTTAAAAATGATTTGGTCAAAGGTCTTCCAAAGATAAAATTTGACAAAGATAGAGTTTGTGATGCTTGTCAATTAGGTAAGCAAACTCGAATTTCTTTCAAATCTATAAATATGCTCACTACCTCTAGGCCACTACAACTATTGCATATGGACTTATTTGGACCAACTAGGACTTTGAGTCTTGGTGGGAAGCAATATGCACTTGTGCACTTGTTATTGTTGATGACTATTTTAGATTTACATGGATATTCTTCCCAGCTCACAAGGATGAGACAATTATTTTCTTCACAAAATTTTGTTGAAAAGTTCAAAATGAAAAAGGTTTTTCAATCACTTCTATTAGGATTGATCATGGAGGGGAATTTGATTACAAACCTTTTTAAATGTTTTGCGATGAAAATGGTTTTGATCACAACTTCTCAGCCCCTAGAACACCTCAACAAAATGGAGTTGTTGAAAGGAAAAATAGAGTTTTGGAAGAAATGGGTAGACCCATGCTTTGTGAAAATGGTTTACCAAAATATTTTTGGGCTGAAACTGTTAACACAGCCTGTTTTGGTTCTAAATTGAATTTTATTTGAAATTTTTTTGAACAAACCCCTTATGAACTTTGGAAAAATAAAAAACCCAATGTCTCATACTGTAGAGCCTTTGGATGCAAATGGTTTGTATTGAATAACAATAAAGACAACCTCGGCAAGTTTGATGCAAAATCTGGCAAAAGTGTATTTCTTAGATATTCAACACATAACAAAGTTTATAGAGTCTTTAATAAGAAGACTCTAGTGGTTGAAGAATCAGTCTATGTCACTTTTGATGAATACAACTCTCCTTCAAAGAATGTTATAAGTGATGATGTAGAGCCAGACATGGAAAAGCTGGATATTCAACTAAGCTCAATTGAAGAACCTCAAAAGAAGAGAGAAGTGCAAGAAGCCTCTACAAGCCAACAAGATATCAATGAACGTCTACCTAAGAAATGGAAGTTTATGCATAACCATCCTACAGAATAAATCCTAGGTAATCCTTCACAATAAGTAAGAACTCGATCCTCTCTCAAAAATATATGTAATCATCTTGCGTTTTTATCACAAATAGAACTTAAATATTTTAATGATGCTGAAAATGATGAGTTTTGAATTAATGCAATGCAAGAAGAATTTAACCAATTTGAAAGGAATGAGGTATGGCATCTTGCTCCTAGGCCAAATGATCATTCTGTTATTGGAACTAAATGGGTCTTTAGAAATAAAATGGATGAGTCCAGAGTTGTTGTGAGGAACAAGGCAAGACTTGTTGCTCAAGGTTATAGTCGAGAAGAAGACATTGATTTTGATAAAACATATGCTCCGGTAGCTAGATTAGAAGCCATTAGATTGTTACTTGCATTTGCTTGTTTTAAAGATTTTAAACTATATCAAATGGATGTTAAAAGTTCCTTTCCAAATGGTTTTATTACCGTAGAAGTTTTTTTGAACAACCCCCTGGTTTTGAAGATCCAAAATTCCCTAATAATGTTTTCAAACTAACAAAAGCTTTATATGGTTGGAAGCAAGCCCCAAGGACTTGGTATGAAAGATTGAGTAAGTTTTTTTATTGAAAAAGGTTTTTCAAGAAGAAAAATAGATACCACTCTTTTTATTAAAATAAAAAATAATGACCTGATTTTAGTGCAAATATATGTGAACAATATTATATTAGGTTCTACTAATGAGTCGCTTTGCAAAGATTTTGCCAAGTGCATGTAGGGAAAATTCGAAATAAGTATGATGGGCAAGCTCAACTATTTTCTCGGTCTTCAAATCAAGCAATTGAAGGAAAGAATTTCATTAACCAAGCCAAATACATCAAGGACTTGATCAAGAAGTTTGATATGGAAGATGCAAAGCCTATAAGTACTCCAATGAGTACAACAAAAAATATTGGATAGCAATGAAAAAGGTAAATTAGTATATACTAAACTTTATAGAAGCATGATAGACTCCTTATTGTATCTAACTGCTAGTAGACCAGATATAATGTTTAATGTTTGATTATGTGCTTGTTTTTAATCAAATCCTAAAGAATCTCATGTGATTGTTGTGAAAAGAATCTTTTATTATCTTAAACACTCACCTAACCTTGGATTGTGGTATCCAAAGGGTATTTGTTTTAATTTGATTGTTTACACTGATACTGATTATGCGGGGAGTAGAATTGATAGGAAGAGCACAAGTGGCTCTTGCCAACTCTTAGGCAACATGATTGTGTCTTGGTATAGCAATGTCGTGCCCAGATTTTTCGCACTCGAGGAATACACACAAGCGGGAAAAATACTATATTTTCTCGTTAGAACTCATCCTCCTAGAAGAATGAGTGTGACTAGGTTTGAATGGAAAATTAATTTGAATAAAAGGCTTTTAGAAAATATTTGGAGTCGCCACCTAACTTGATTAAGGTGAGTTAGGTCACCTAAAAACTAAACACAATCCAAATACTGCACTTAGGGTTTTTAAAAACGATTTTGAAAATACTTTCTCAATATAAGGTTTTTAAGAAAATAGGTTGTTTGGCAACCTTTAGAAAATATTTAAGCCATTTTTTGAAAATAACTCCATTTTGGTATTTGAAAATAATGATCCTAGGTTCAGAGATTAGTTTCGTGTAGAGAAGACACACTAATCCATCACCCTACCCTGCCTTTGCAGTACCTACATATTTATTCACCCTAGATTCACCTATTAGAGTCTTTGATCAACAAATGTCAAAACTATCCACTTTAGAAAAGAATGTTTAAAAGAATGGTGCATGATATGCAAGAGAAGAGAGTTTAGAAATAGATTTGAAAAGAACTTGATTTGATTTTAGAAAAAAGATTTGAAGAGATAGATTTGATTTTGGAAGAAAGTTTTGGAGATTAGAAATAGAAATTTGAAAATAGAAATTTAGAATTGGAAGTTTGAAATAGATCATGGAATTGGAAGTTGGAAAAAGTTATGGAAATAGAAGCTTGAAAAAGGTTGTGACCGCTCCCATGAGGGTTGCCTACCTATCCTTTTTGAGGAATCAGGTCAGTCGTAATTCAGACAAGAGTTTGATAGAAAATAAATTTTTGATTTGAAAAAAGATTTGATTTGAACTTAAAATAGAAGATTGAATATTGGAATTTGGAATTGAAGAGATTGGACTTTGATTTGGAAAGATAGAAGTTGGAAGAAAAATTTAGACTTGTTTTGGAAAGATAGAAGTTGGAAGAAGAATTTAGACTTGTTTTGGAAAGATTAATTTTAGGAAACCTAGACTTAGGAAAAATAAAATTTAGGAAAGACTTGAGATTAAGAAAGATTGAACTTGACTTGGACTTGGAAGATTAGGGAAGTTGGAATTAAGAAAAATTGGATTTAGGAAAAGTTCGAATTAGGAATGTTTCAAAATAGAAAAGTTCCATTTTAGGAAAGATTCATATTAGGAAAGTGTCATTTTAGGAAAAGTTTCAAATTAAGAAAGTTTTCGAAATAGGAAAGATTTGAAATGGGAATGTTTCGGAATTGGAATTTTTTGAAATAGGAAAGTTTAAAATTAGGAAAGAGTTGATTTTGGAAAGATTTGAATTAGGAAAAGTTTGATTTAAGAAAGATTTAAAATTTTAGAAAGTTTAGGATTTTGAAAAGATTTGAATTTAAGAAAGTTTCGAATTTGGAAAGTTCAGAATTTTGGAAAGGGATGGCATTAGGAAAGGTTGGGATTATGGAAGATTTAAAAGCTTAAAGTTTAAGGAAAGATTTTAACGTTCAAGTTTTGAAAACTGAAAATTTAGGAAAGTATGAGATTAGGAATGAGTGGATTAGGAAATATTTGAATTTTGTTTTCAAAAATGGAGAATGGGATCTAGTTTCCTAAATGGAGAGATTGGATTTGGTTTTCTAAAATGAAGGATTTGATTTAACATGGAATTGGAATGATGAAGTTTTGGAAATCTTAGATTTGGAAAGCTATAGTTTTGATGTAGAACATAGGATTTGTGGAAACCTAGATTTTAAGGTAAGATTGAAAATCACGTTTTAGGAAAGAAAACTAGGATTTTCTAATCGTTGGCTCTAGGGCTTAACTTGGGCTCTAAGGAAAGAGATTTTAGAAAGTGAGTTTTTAGAAAGAGAAATTTTTGGAAGGAAACCTTAAAAAGGAGTTTTTGAAAAGTGAACTTGAGAGGAGTTTTAGAAAGAAGATTTTGGAAGAAGCTTTTAGGAAGGAGATTTTTGGAAAGAGTTGTTAAGAAGGAAAGTTAAGGAGTATTTTTAGAAAGTAAATTTTGAAGAGAGCTTTTATTGAAAAGGAGTTTAAAAAAAAGAAGTTTTGAAAATAAATTTTTAAAGGGAATTTTTGGAAAACAATTTTGGAAAGGAATTTTGAAAAGGAGGTTGGAGAGAATTTTTAGAAAGTATATTGGAAAAGGGATTTTTAGAAAGAGAGATTTGAAAAGAGAGTTTTTAGAAAGTCCATAAAAATATCTCACTTTTCTAAAGCTATTCTAACCATAAGAAGGTTAGAACCACTCTAAGATGGTGGTTTTGAAAATAACAATGATTTGAAAATATGGACCATATTAGTCACTTTAAATGTAACACTTTCCTAAAGCAACCCTAGTCATGGAAAGGCTAGAATCACCTTAGGATTGTGATTTTGAAAACAAGTTTTGAGGAAGAAAATTTTGATGCAAGTTTGAAAAACGGTTTTAATGCAAGTTTTGAAAACAAGTTTGAAAACGAATTTTGGGGAGAATGCAAGATCATGATATGCATAATGCAAGTTGGGGTCATGAACATACAAGGTTAAAAGCTTCATCATATAATCAAGGGGGCCGAACCCATGTGGTCTCCGGTTAGACTAAGAGAAAGCCCCAGACATGGTGACCTTTAATAGCCTAATCCTACACATGGACCGGGAAGTCTCTTATTTCAAGCATGCAAGAAAGGGGTGGGAGGGAAGAAGATGGGGGATTGAAATAAAAGAAGACTCGAGTGAGTTCGAAGAGAGAAAATAGAGGGGGAAGATGCGTTAATTTAAATAGAGAGCCTACCTTATATCTTTTTATTCACTTTGCTTTATGCGCCTTATTTTTCTTGCTTTACTTTGGTCTTCGCTTTGGTCTTCATCTTAATCTTTGAGAGCTTCGGGTTGCATCACTTCAAGTCTTCAATAGGGGCTTTGGAGGCTAGTGTATGAGTGTATATGAGTATATGAGAGTATATGAGAGCTAGGGTTTGTATATGGGGGTTAGGGTTTGGAAAACCTAGAGAAGACTAGGGTTTAGAAAGGCTATGAGCTTTGTATATCGAAGAGGAGGGTTTTCAGACTGAGTTTGCGGACCTCTTTTACGCTAGAGGAGGCTCTGTATTTATAGAGAGAGGAATGACCTGACGCCTGTTGCAGTGGTGCCGGGCCATTTTTTGGCTTAGCGCCACTACTAGTGGCCCAGCCAATTAGGAAATGTTTAAGGTCGGCAAGCAACGTATCTTCAAAAGATTTGGGCGCCTGTACTAGTGACTACCATGTAACTTTTAGCCTGACTTCACTAGGAGTGACTCCAAAAAGTCCAGGAATGATTTAAAGGGGTCGAGAATGGCCCGAAAGGTTGAAAAGGGACAAGAACCCTTAGAACAATGTCCCAGAGGTAGTAGACTTGAGAAATGATGACAGGATGTGTTGAAAAGTTTGATCAGGTCATTAGGGGCAAAACGGTCAATCGGGTCGGAAAGCTACCGGAATAGACTTAGAATGTCCCGGAAGAAAACTCAAGATTTGGGAACATTACTTAGAATGTCCTAAGAGGTTACCGGTTTGATACCCAAAGCCGGTGTGGTCGGAAAAGGAGACCGGCCCACCAGGGGCAAAACGGTTATTTTGCACCAAGTTTGCCGGAACTGACTCAGAATGATCTGGAAAGATAATGGAGGTCTGGGAATACTATAAGAAGCATTCTCAGGAGACTACCAGTTTGATACCCAGAGCCGGTGTGGTTCCCGGAGCGCTTGGATGCCTAGGGGCAAAATGGTCATCTTGATCAGAAAGTCTCGGAATTGGCCCGAAACTGATTGGAAGGCACGTAATCATACTAGATTGTCTTTAAGAGAATCTTGGAAAGGTAGACTTACCGTTCTGAGGACTTAGATACTTTCTCGAGAAACGTGCCGGAAATGGCCCTAGGGGCAGTTTGGTCATTTTTTACCGAAGTGGGCTAGCAGGCACTAGTATTGACCTGGGTTTTGAGCATTTTCGTCACTCTGACGGCTGTTCCGTGACATAGGGGTTTGTCGGCAATTCCCTATATCGACCTGTTTACGAGTGTTTCCCTTACTCTAACGAGTCGCGATCATTCCATAGACTACCTAATCTCTAGAAGCTGCTAGGTGGACTTAGTGCCTGAGGAATCAATTTTCTCGGAAGGCATGCCGAAATGGACATTACTTCATTGGCAGGTTAGCAGGCGCCAAAGGTGGACTGTTTTACCATCTCGGGGACTTGGGGTCTCGTCCTGGTCGACGGGTTTAAAGGGACTTACCATTCTGAAGAGTTCACTCAAGAAATGTGCAGGACAGGATGGACTTACCGCCTTAAGGAATCAACTTTCTCAAGGGACGTGCCGGATTTAATTGGAATTTGAATTGAAATTAAAATTGGAAAGGGAACTTACCGTCTTCAAAAAGACGTGCCCATTGGAATTGGACCGAACAATGCCCCCAAGGGCATTTTGGTCATTTTGCCTCTATTTGGACCCAAAGGGCCCGCAAAGCGATTGATTAACGGGATTAGACTTGAAAAATTGAGTTGACTCAGAATATGTCCATATTGACTTGAATACAAGTCTGAATGGACTAGAGACTGCCGAGCGGGCAAAAATGGGGTGCTTACAAGCAAGAAATAAAATTCAGTTGCTCTCTCCACAACTGAGGCTGTATATGTAGCAGCTGGTAGTTGTTGTACTCAAGTGTTATGGATTAAACAATAGTTAGAAGATTATGGTATTATATTTTATCATGTTCCTATTAAATGTGATAATACTAGTGCCATAAACTTGACTAAAAATCTATTCAACACTCTCGCACAAAGCACATTAAAATTATATATCACTTTATAGGAGATCATGTACAAAAGGGTGATATTGAACTTGACTTTGTATGCACAAACATGCAATTGACTGATATTTTTACTAAATCATTGAGTGAAAACAGATTTTGTATGATAAGAAGAGAATTGGGAATGAGTGATCTTATGTCTTAATATTTGTTTGATTTCAGTAAAATTCATGTTATGCATGTTTTAAATGTGATTATCATTTATGTGAATTGCATTTCTTGAATTCATGATTTATTGCATAATCATATTGAAACACATTTTCTCTCAAAATTTGAAAAAGGCCATTCCCTAAATTTCTTATACCTCACATGCCCCAGTCTGGTTGCATGTGTCGACACATCACGACAGTGGACTTAAATTATTTTGTTGACACGCATGTGTTAACACACTAAGTTTATGTGTCGACACATGAGTCTGGCCTATATACTTTAATGAAGCCCACTTTACAAACATTCGAACTTTTCCTTTCTCACTCTTACTTTTTCTCTCACGCTCCCCTGTTCGCACCAAACCCAATCGTCAACTACGAACCATCACTAATCCTCACTCCACCCTCCTTATAAACCCTAATCGATCTCATTCCAACCTCTCTTAACTATTCTTGATCCTTCAATGGCTCCCGAGACCTCTAAACCGAAAAAGATCTCAAAAGCCCTAGTCGTAGTAACAACCCCTATTTCGAAAGAACCAAAGAGGAAATCAAAAGGGGATTCTGCCAAGGACAAAGGGAAAAGAAAGAGGAGTAAGACTGGAGAATCGACATCCACAACAGCTCTGGAATGTAATGAACTATATTTCAGTGAGGACAAAACCCAGGAAGGGTACAATTCAAAATTTTCTCTTAGAAAGGTTTTTAACGGTAGATGGGTGGATTACAAGTTCTTTGATCATCACAAGTTTGAATTTTGCACCAAATTGGGGAACCTATGATGGAAATCTATGACAACACTCAGGGATGATGCATACCCTAACTTGGTTGCTCATTTTTATGCTAATGCCGAAAGGGATCCTGGGGAGGTATCCATCAAGAGTTATGTCAAGGGTGTTTCTTTCATTTAGATAGAGAAGTGATCAGACATATTCTTGAAATTAGACTTGGTGGGGAGATTTATAGAGATAACATCTCTCGAAAAGATCAACTAAAAACTCTCTATGGAAGGGATGTAGATGAATGTCTACAATCTCTTGCCACTGATTTGCCTCTTAAATTGAGGCTAGTTTATCACTTTACTTGCACTATTTTTACTCCTAAAACTGAAAAGTATGAATATGTTTTGGAGAAGGAGTTGTTTTTCTTATGGGCATATTTGACTGATTCCACGATTGATTTGCCTCTATTTATTCTGGATCATATATGCAAGGCTACCATATCCAGAATTAGCTTGCCTTATGAAATTTTCTTGACTAAAGTTTTTAAGCATTTCAAAATTGATTTGAAAAATGAGAAGAAAAGAACCCCCAAGGCCATTAGTGATGAATACAATGAAAAGACACTCAAGCAAATGGGGTATATTCTACAGAATAACAAGTGGACTCTAAAGAAAACTAGAGGAGAAAGTACTTCAAAGGGAAAGGCTCCATCTGGGAGTAGCTCCAGGCAGAGAAGCACAAAAAGAAGTTTGAGTTCTGAATTTGAAGAAAGTACAGGGGACTTAAGTGGTTTTATGACTCAAGTAATGGGCTCTCTGAATAAATTGAACAAAAAAGTAGATATTGTTGCCATAAGAATGATGTTCATCTAAAGGAAGGTAAGAGAACTCAAAAAGGAAGTACAAATGTTGAGAAGTGAAAAAGACCAACTGTTAGAAGAAGAAGAAGATGAAGAAGTGGAAGAGGAAATCGATAAAGAAAATAAAGATAATGAGGAAGAAGAACAGGAAGGAGAAGAAGCCAAAGAAGAGGAAGGAAATGCCGAAAAAAGGTTTGAAATAGAGGAAGACTTTTCGGCCACCGAATCTGATGCTCACTAGACTCTCATTTCCTTACCCTATCTACCCATATCTCTTTTGCTTCTCTCCATCTCACATTACCTCTTGCCCCATCATTTTGCATTGACATGGCCCTATCACATCTGTATGGTTCTGTTATGCATTTTGTGGACATCTATTGTCCAATATTTTGTAATGACATTTGTTTTAATGAAATATGATCTTGTTCTCTTGACAATTTAATGACTTCTTGTTTGATTGCTTGCTTGCTTTCCTGATTATACAATTTATCTGGTGTGGGGGAATAACCCCCGGCCCAACCCAATGGGTGAGGCCCAAATCTACGCAATTTAAAGTTAGGGCTTCTTGGCGGCCCAGATCAGAAATATAGGGAAGGCCGGCCTTGACTGCCGACCTCCTCCCCACTGTAGCCCAAACCGCGAAAGGCGGGCCCAAACTGCTAGTGGTCTTCAAGCATTAAATGCAGAGTTGACATGCATTAAATGCACAAGCAGCTGCCCACGCGACGTCGACGTGCACGTCCGGTCAGCTAGAATCCCCCGCGACGGTGCACCAGACCCTGTAAGTAATTAGGCGGCGCCAATGATGATGCCTACCCAGCAAGCCATGAGAACCTGCTGATAGGCCAATGCAAAACACACTCCCTCGAGAATTCTATAAATACCCAAGGCATCGAGAGCCAGGTAGGGACAATTTAACTCAGAACATTCACAACTCTCATTGATTCCCACTACGATTAAGCTTGCTGACTTAATCTTCGGAGTGTGCTCGGCCCTTCAAGCGTCGACCCATTCTAACCATCCTCTTTTGCAGGGAGTTTGGATTCATTCATTTGGGCCTGAGTGCTCGGCCCAGCCTTCCCGAAAAATCCCACTTACATATGATTATAAGATTTTTGCCTATTGTACCTATCTTTACTATACATTTTTTTCTTTTTTTTTTTATGAATTGACAAAAAAGAGGAGAAGAATGGAAATAAAATTAACAATAAAATGAATAATGAGTGTTTGATGAATTGGTATTGATAACTTGGTTGCATATGGCAAGGAAATGAGTGATAATTGATTAATGAACTTCATTCTTTATAGAGCATGTTCTTAGGGGAAGTAACATGAATTATTTTCCTCAATCATTTTCCTCAATTTGTTTTGAAATTGACTGATAAACACTACTTGAGAGTTGTTTTTTAAAAGACTTTGTCTCTTAAGCATCAGTTGTCTAATTATAAAACAAATGGGGAGCTCTCTACTTGTATGTAATCTGATCTTGTCCATTTCATTTAATCTTATATAAATTTCATTTGCAAAGGTTTTGTAATCATCAAAAAGGGAGAGATTGTTGACTCAAGGTTGATCCCCATGTTGATTTTGATGATAACTGAACCTTGTGTTGTTTTACTAATACATTTACTTAGTATGCAGATTAATAACTATTATAATTTAAACTTAAAAGTTTTAACTGAAAAGTCTAATACATGTCAAAGTGGATGCACAACAAGCCAAATCAAGTAATGCACTCTAAGAGTCATGCAATGCACCAAACAGAGTAATGACGTCTATTACAACTTCAAACAAATGATTTACATTCGAAGAGATTATAGGTGTTCAAAAGAAGATTTCATCAAGTGTGCATAGACTTAATGAGAATGACTTGATTTTGAAAAAATTGAAGATGTTCAAGAGTAGACTTCATTAGGCTTATTAAAGACTCATTGAAGTGATCCTAAAGAGTAAAAAAAGATTAGTAGCAAAAAAAATAGCTCGACAATGAGGCATCATGAATATAAAACTCTACATAGATGAAAAAATCATTAATAGCAGATTCAAAGATCTCAACAACAAGGAAGAAGAGCTGGACTTTAATGGAAAGAAAGTCTGGCAGCTTAGCATCAAAGAAGATTTATCTATCAAGAAGGAAATTCAATCCAAATTGAATGAAAGACAACTTTGATGGATTGAAGATCTCAATCTGGTATAATACCCTAAAGAGAAGAGTTCTTAAAGATCTTATAGTATTATTGAAGCTGAACTTGATCAATGGAAAGATGAATGAAGATTTCTGGGTAATATGTGGACACATGAAAATGAAGAGTCGACATATGAGGATAGAGGTTAAAGTTTGAAGACGGCATGATCAAGTGTCGACACATGGAGTTGATGTGTCTACACATAGAGACAGTGGATAACATCTGAAAAATATAGGCCAGATGTGTCGACACATGAGATCAAGTGTCGACACCTAAGAAATAACGGCTAGTTTTTCTAACGTTATAACGGACTAGACTTGCATTAAATGAGCCCCCCTTAACCACCAATGGACGAAATCAATACAGGGTTAATACACAAGCTTCCAACTGCATTTATATACAAGAAAGATAAGAAAAACAACATCCACTAACTGATCAAGCTGAGAAATTCTAAAAATTTCTTTTGTCTTCAGTTTGGCATTAAGTGAAAATTCCTTTTGTCTGAAAATTCCTTTTATTTTCCTATCCACTCTTGATAGAGAGTTTGTATTTCGTGTGTATTACTTTCATACACATGTAAGTGAGAGTTTGAGAGTTCTCTTGTAAAAGAAAAACTCTTGTAAGTTGAAGTGGATCTTGGACAAAACCACTTGGTAACTGGAAGAACTTGTGAAGAAGTTCTTGTGTAAAAGTGAGCTGAGCACTTGATAAATCAAAACCTTTTTGTAATTAGAGATTGCATAGTGGAAGGAGACTTCAAGGGGATCTTGGGGTGAGGACGTAAACCACAAGTTGTGGTTGAACCTCAGTAATTCTTAGTGTGATTTCTCTTGCTCTATTTTCATTTTCTTATTGATTACATTGCATTACATATATCTTGATTAACTGTTCTATTGATTAAATTAGTTTTTAATTAATCTTAATTGTTATTAACTTTTAAAAACCCAATTTACCCCCCTCTTGGGTTGCCTTTTGGGCAAACAAGTCTCCTTCTCACGTTGCTTAATGTTAAACAAGGAAGTTGAGGGTCTCCTCTGCCTCTGCCCTCTAATGTAGTGGTTGACGAATAATCTGCTCAGGTTCATGAATTTGCTAATTGTCCTAGGGGAGAGTCTATAGAACCAGATCCTAGGTAGCCTTTAAGGGTTGTGGGGAATGCCCTACACATAATTTCGTCGGGGACTACCTGGAGATCTATCAGGGCTTTGTATGTCTCCAGATGATCCAGGGGGTCCTTCGTAGCATCAAAAGACTCCAGCGCAGGCATTTTGAACTTTGGGAGTAATGACACCCTCATCACTGTTGGTGTGAAGGACGTGTCTGTTCTATTCACCAGCTCTTCCACCGTGCTGGGGCCTTTTTCCTTTACGGTTGCAATTACTCCAGCCAGTTGAGCCTGCATCTCCTTTATTTTTTCATCTCACACCGGATGATTCTCTCCAGTGTGCTCTGGAAGCACCACTATCGTTGCCTTGGACTAGGCCATGTGGCTCTGGGCTTCTTCAGCATTTGCTCTAGCACCCCTTTGAGGAGTGTTGGGTTCTCCGTTCCTTCGCCGGCGTTGCCTTCTTCATTCCTGGCCACTGGCGGGTCTGCAGGCATTAAGGGGTCTTTTGGTGGCAGAGGGTTTGCTACTGCCGGCACTGTTGTAGCGGAGGCAATCTTTTCTCCAACTCCTGATTCTGAGCTTGGAGCTTGTTCATGGCATTCATCGTCTCGGTGATTTGCTGTTCTAAGGCGACGATCCTAGCAATGCCTTGTTCCTCTATGTCTACTCCCAGCCTAATTGATGAGACACCAGATTGGGTCAAGACCATGAAACAACCAGAATGTTGTTTCCCACAGACAGTGCCAACTGATGATACAGTGAATTTGCACGATCTTCCCAACCTCTGATGCGACCAGCTGGAGTGATGAACCCTTCTGCTTAGAACACTGGTGTGGTGCCTGCCAAAGACACTCTGATGCCAAAGTTAGGCTAGAGATAAATGGGCAAAGTAATAATACTTAAGGGTTGATGTTTTTCGTACCTTCCTTGGAGATAATGATTGCCCTTTATATAAAGATGTAAGTAAGGAGTGTGGCTTGGATCGTGGGTACATTAGTGGGAGAACTAATCATGCCCTCAAATTGCGCACCAAGGATTGTGGGCATGAATCGTGTCCCCATGTTGGGCTTCATGGACCATGCCCATAGTCATGGGTAAAACTGTCCCAATCATGAGATCATGGGGGTTGATCTTTAGGCGAGAATCTCAGGGTGCCTTAATGATGGTGCTTGATAACCTGTAGTGGCTCTGACGTTCCAGGTCTGTCAACATGCCTAGTCAGAAGGGTAGTTTGGGAGAGATCGGTCTGGAGATACGGTTTGAACTTCTTTGGTCTGCTTAGTGAGGGTAGACCGGTTATACTTGTCACACTATCAACAGTTATTCCCCTCGCTCAGTGTGTGTTGGATGGTGCTGTTGCATTACTTAAGAAGGTATCTAGAGTTTTCAACGAGGGCTCTATGAGGAAATTGGTTGGCTTGGCCTTCAAGGATGAGCTTCACTGCTCCTTTGAATCTGCTTAAATCTCTACTTCGTATATTCCTTTTTCTAGCATTATGGTTAGGCCTCTATAAATACCCCATAGTTCAGCTTTAATGTTTGAACAGTCTTCCAACTTGCCAAAAAAGCCATGGATCCATACTCCTGCTTTGTCCCTGAATAGTCCTCTACATCCTGCTGCACCTGAATTTCCTCTTGAACATCCATCCATGTTGAGTTTTAGCTTGCCTGTACAGTGAGGATTCCATTTAATTAATCTGGGGTCCTTATGGTCAGTAGATTGGGGTAGGAGGAGGAAAGCCTCTTTTATGTCTTCATTTTCCACCTCCTGTACTCTATGCCGGCCTTTTCCATCTTTTACTTCCATGTCCCCCATCTTTACACATGACATGCTCAAGGAATGAACACATAGCAAATAAATCTTGAATCTGAAGTTCACAAAATATTGATACAAAATCAAAATGTTTTCTCCATTTCTTCCTAATCTGCCATTAATATCACTTTTCTTTGTGTTCAGTCTTTATTCCTACAAATTACATGAAGTTTGTAGAGTTCATACGTCTGCTTTACATGAGTTTCACGTTGGTAATCAATCTAAGACCCGTACAAAAATTAAATTTTTTTTTTTTACACATGTGCATACTTGAGATATGAAGGAACTAAAAATTGGATCCGTTTGATAATGCTATCAGTTTTTGTCTTTTGTTGTGTATTTTTGCTGTGTGTTTTTGTTTTGTGTTTTTTTTAGGTGATGAGCATTTATAAGTTATCATTGTGCCAATAGTACTAGACCAATGTTTTAGTAAAAGAGAACACACCCATTTTAGTGTTTTTAATTTCATTTTTTCGAATTTTGTAAAAAACTAAAAAAAAAAAGAAATTTAAACAAACGCCGTTTTTTGTTTTTTTTGAAAAAAAAAACAAAAAACAAAAACAATAAACATTACCAAACGAGGCCTTTTTCGGTTTTTATGTTCATCTTCCCTTATTATTCATAATCTTATCTCTAATAAAATTTACTAAAAATATTCCTTATTTGAATCAATCAACATTAGGCTAAAGTTTAAAAAACAACACTATACCCTATAAAAAATATCACTATGCTTATGGTAACTTTAAAATGTCATGCTTACCAATTTCACCTTAGGAACAAAAAAATTATGTTAAAAATTATAGCACGAGTGTGTTAAACATAGGGATAGCAGTGGACCCGAAGAAAATAGAGATCCAATCAAACCCGTTCCGTTTAAGAAGAGTATGAAAGATTCAAAACAGGGATGGAGGTTAAAATGAAAATTCATACGGGTATGGAGGCGAGGATGGATCAAAGTTTTCCCTCGCCCCGCCCCGCCCCACCCCGCCCCGTTTCTCCTTTTTAATTTTTTATATTTGCTTTACGTATTTAAGTTTTTGCCTCTTTGAATGTCGAATGACAAATCTTAGTCTATAATCCAACTCTAATGATACATCAAGGGTTTAAATTTTTTGCTATCAATATTTATCACATCAACATATGTAATAGAAAATCATGTACTAGGCAAGACAGTAATCTCAGTAGTTTTCAATTATGAAATCGACACTTGAGTTTTGAAAATTAGCCATTTCTAAACAAATTAAATGATGAAAAAAATTTAGATTTGGACTTAGGCTTAGACTTGAGGTGGGGGTGGAGGTGGGGACAGAGGCAGGGATAGAGGCAACCCTATACTCGTAGAGGCGGAGATAGAAGTAAATTTTTCAAGTGGAGACGAAGATAGAGATACTAATTTCCGTCTCGCCCCGATCCATTACCATCCCTAATTAAAAACATAACTATTTATAGTTTATAATGCAAACCAAGAAAGAGGTTCACTATCTTGAAAATTACGTTGATATCAAACACACAATTAATACCACTATTCATTTTACGTTGCCATCATATTTTTATTTTTTTTATAATTAATGAAGTACCTCTTGCCATAATATCTTTTAAATATAATTTAAAAAAATCAAAACTGCTCTCGCACAACTGCTATCACTATTTCTTTTACACTATCGTATTTTTTATTTATTTTTAATTATTAATGAAGTATATTCCACCATAATAATTTTTAAATATAATTAAAAAAATTAAAATTGCGTGTGCCTTGCATGGGCTACTTCGACTAGTTTTACAAAAAGTTTGACTTAAAAGTTCATTCAAGTAGACAATGTACCCAAAATTGAAAAAACTAATTAAAGAAGATGGTAAACGAGGTGATTTAAATAAAGAAAAAATAATGTACTTGCTATATCATCATTTGTTTTTTCTTAAAAAATAAACCTGTGCAAATGTTGATATTTGATTGTTTTATTTCATCCACTTCAATTAAATTTTGAGATGAAAATTTAACTAGAAGACAAACATAAGTGTGAAAAAAGCCCATAGGTAGTACAAAATTTCTCGATAAAGTATGTATATGATATTTTTTTATTTGTAATTTATTACATTAAAATTATATTAATTAATTATGAAGTCATGTTATTGATATAATTAAACACTCTATGTCTCAATAGAGATGAATGATGAACAGTTAATACTATTTGAATAATGGATTTTTTTTTTTTTTTTTTAGGTATAGAGCTGTTTTTTTGATTGACTTTTTCCAAAGGACCTTTGGACCGTTCGTCAACACTACACAAAAAATAAAATTGAAGTTTGGTGAAAAAAATTTAGAAAATACAGAAAAACGCTATCTAGACCCATACGAGTAGGCCAACTTTTATCAACCCCCATTTATAGGGAAATAGGGTTGGGTTGCGACCTAATGTACATGGGTTGTTTGTAACTTAAGGCCCAATATATTGGCCCATCACAATAAGCTATTAAAGCTTACCCTCACAAAGTCACAATCCATTATTAACAGGGATGAAACTATGAAATGGACACAAGTTTAAAACAAGATTTATTTAGTAGGGCTTATTTTAAGTTTTTTTTTTAGCTTATAAGTAAAAAAAATTTTTTTTTTACTCTTTTGATAGTCTTAAATTATAAAGTAAAAAACTTTAAAAAATTTAACTTTTTTACTTATAAGCCGAAAAAGTTGTACCTTTGTTTGGTTTGGGAAATAAAATAGAAGTAAAATCAATATCTTTTATTGAAAATCAAAGGAGAATAAAGTAAAATAATAAGATAACAATTAAAAAGAACGAGAAGGAAATAACTTCCCCTGTTTTCTTCAAAAAAATTTCTCTTCCCTCCCAAGCTAAAACTTAACATCTACTTGTAGAACGAAACGGAAAAGGGCGAGAGAAATGGGTGAAAAAGTGGTTTTTCTTTTTTTTTGGTTTTTTTATAAAAAATAAAAAAAATGGAAGAAAAATTCTTTTACTTATTTTAAATTTAAATAAAAGAAGAGAGAGAGAGAGAGAGAGATAGAGAGAGAGTGTGTGTGAGGGTGATTATTTTTTTTTTCCTTGCTTTTCTCTTTGCTTTCTTTCGCTTTCTCTTATCAAGAAAAAAGAAAATATCTTCATTCCCTCCCACAAAATCCAAACAAATTGTGAGTAGAGGAAGGAAGGAAAATTTATTTTCTCTTCATTTATTTTCCTTTCCTACCCAAAAGTGAAAAGATATGTCATTTGGGCAATATGCCCATAATTATCGTTCTAATTACCGTAAAAACCCAGTTTTAAAACTTCAATATCGCTGTATTCCTTTCTTCAAGCGGAAGAAAAAACAGAATAGGAGGGAGGTTTTTATAGGATTTATATATAATAATATATATACATATACGCAATTACACACACAAGCTATAGTGCCAAACTCCTCGTCTCAAAATCTCTCTATTTCCGCAGCTTCGGTTTCACCGCTTGAGTCAGCCATGGCCGCCCTGGAGTACCTGGAGTCTCTGCGCAATGCCCATCCAGAGCTAGCCGATTGGTACAATACCCTTGCAGATCTGTACCAGAAGAAGCTATGGCATCAGCTCACTCTCAAGCTCGAACAGTTCGTCGCTCTCGCGGTCTTTCAGGTCCCTGTCTTCTTCCATTACGATGGTTACACTTTTCTTCAATGTCAATTTACATATGCTTGATATCTTCATGCCTGTGCATATGCGTCTTGAAATGTTTTAGCTTTTTCGCCGCTTAGACATCAGTTCGTTACGCGAAGAGTTTGAATTTGGGTAATTTTAGGGCTTTTGTTTGTTTGATTGATGACCGTGTGTTTCGTTCTTTGACTGAGATTAGGGTTTGGAAATCCATTTAGGTTTCTGGTAAATTAGGGTTTTTTGGTCTAAAGTATCGCCGGAGTCCCTCAAAATGTTATATAGGGCAAGCATCAAGATTTCATTTCGCTGGTTTCTTTCGGTTGCTGGAAAACGGACGCATTTAGAAAAATTGGTAAACATAAGGACACATTTGAAAATATAAACTGAAGTCCATCTATTTAATTGAACATGTATAAGGGGATATATATTATAGAATTGGATAGTAAGTGATGATGTGAAACAAAAATAGTCAGAAGATGTAAATAACGTTGTCAAGTATGTCGTTTGATACATAAAACTCAGCAATCATGATTCTGCAGTTGATTGCATAGTGTGGATGTTCTTCTCTTTGAGAGAAAATTCATTAATAAATTACGAAATTTAATATATGACAGCAGGGGAGTCTGTCAGTCCCACTATACATAGAGTTTTTATTTCAATTAATTAATTGGTAGACCACTGTCCCTTAGATGGATGAGTTTTGAGTGATTCAGTCTGTGCAGAGCTATTTAGGTAATTGGAAAGATAGAGTTGAAAGGGTATTTTCTGGTGAAGTAGGGTAGGGAGAAAGGACACTTTTTGAGAATTACACTGAACTCCTCATTTTAGATTTCTCATGAAGAGCCTCATCTCAAAGCAGGACCATAAATCCGGCTGAACAATGGGTTAACTTCTGCTCCTATGATAACCTCCTCTGAGGATTTTTGTTTTAAGGATCCATGTTTTTCTTGCAAAGGGTTTGTAAAGTGTTAAGAGATAGCTTCAATTGTACTTTTCCTTCAGGTACTCAGACTTCATCTAGCTGTAAGAGTGCATCCGGAAACTGAAATTCATGGTACACTCCCATGATAGGAATCAAGGTGTACAAAGTTGGTGCATAATAATGAACTATTCATGAGGTCCATGGATTTGCTTGGATACTTATGATGAATATTAGATGTAAGGTTCACATCTAATGAAGCAAGACACTTGTATTTTACTTCATAATTGTAATTTTATTTCACTAAAAATCATTTTTTGCTGCATGGAGAAGAAAACTTCTGTCGGTTGGCATATTGACTTTTGTTGGATTGACTACTGCCACTGACCATGCTAGCATCTCCAAAGAAAAGGAAAAAAAATGGACAAAGGAAAAAAGGACAGTTGCTCCTTGCCTCATGTGTAACATGAAAGAATAAAAACTTAGTATTTGGCAGTTTCCTGTAACTGATTCTTGCCAATAAAACCTTGACGTGAAAGAATAGGGAACTGCTTTATTAATCTAAGTTAATCCAAAATGTTGTATAAGGATAATTGCTTTTAGCTTATTTTACAAAAAAAAAATGCAAACCTTCAAATGGTCCTCATTTGCTTGAGTGACATGAAGGGAATTGAAGTTTTCACACTCCTATTTGGGAATTGCATAAACATTTGAGGGAAGTTCTTTTTGTTTTTCGTTTTTCGTTTTTCGTTGTTTTGGCGTAAGTAGCCTTTGAAGGAAGATCAAAGTTCAACCCCTTGTATAAATTTTGGGTCAAACTGCCTGCTAGGGAATATGTAGAGAGGACAGAAGTTAGAATCAGTAAACCACCTTATAATATTTGTATTTCTTTTATGTGCAGTGTATAGGGTTAGATTGTTTATCACCACCTAGAAATGGGCATGTAACTGAAATTTCTAGTGGCTATGTATGACTTATATAGGATGCCTTTCTTGGTTAGATCTTACTTTTAATTGAATCTTGTTTTGACCGGTAGCATAGCAACTTCTAAATGTGTTTCTTCTCGAGCTTGACTTGGAAAACATGTTTAAATACATCTAGTTGCATGCCTTTTTTATGTGCATTTGACACTTCTTTTTCCATTATTGTCAGGCTGGTGATGCTCTCATACCATTATATAATAACTTCATCGCTGACTTTGAGACCAAGATCAATCTTCTCAAGCTTGCACATTTTGCTGTCATAGTTTCTCGGCAGTATTCAGAGAAAGAAGCTGCCATTAGTTATCTTGAAGGTGTGATTGAAAAGCTTCATGCTACTAGAGAGATGCGCATTGAGGAACCAATCCTTTACATTAAGATGCAAATTGCTACCTTGAAGCTTGAGAAAGGCGATCAAAAAGAGTGCAAGAAACTTCTAGAAGACGGGAAGAGTACGCTTGACAGCATGACTGACATTGATCCATCTGTGCATGCCAGCTATTATTGGGTTTCATCTCAGTACCATAAATCTCGTCAGGAATTTGCTGAATTTTACAGAAGTGCTCTTCTTTATCTGGCATACACATCGGTGGAGTCTCTATCAGAATCATTTAAGCTGGTACGCTATTATGTGCTGCCTTTCATTGTTTTGCAAAAGGTTCATGGAGTCTTTAATAATATACATTAAAGCATGTTCCAATATTATCTGTTTATAATTGTATTTTAACTTTATTGCAATTATTATTCTATTATATCTTGTTATTTCCTAGTTGGAAGAGAGAGCTTTAAAATGAAATTTTTTTAAGAATGGCCTTTCACTGGGATGACTATCAATTTTGTTGTTGGATTAAGAAAGGTTTTGATCATACAAATGTATGCCTTTATTTGGATAATGTGACGGGGTGTTTGGACGCCTTGCTTATAAGCCATAAGTTATAAGTTATTTTCAAAAAGCTACATTTAAAAATAGCTTTTCTCGAAAAACGTGATTAGACATAAGCTGCTTTTTTGAGCTACTCACCCCAACACGTTTTAAAAAAGCCATAAGCTACTAAATAAGTTACGTCCAAACATCCCTGAGTTGAGTTCTCTTTAAGTGACAAAAAGATGAGGACATATTCAGTAAGCATGGAGAATAACAAATGAGAGCGCAAAAGAATACAGAGGAGAACGATAGACCCAGCTGACAAGGATATTGGGCGAGTGCCTAGGGGATGATGTTGCTTCTACTCTAGGACCATATAGTGGTGTCAGTGTCACTATTGTTGGCTAAAAAATCAGCCTTAGATTCAGCCAATCCTGAAAAAGTGGACGACGATAATTGGCAACCAATTAGTTTCTTGTTTGAGTTGAAGTTTTTATTTTCCTTAAATCATTCTTGGTATTTGGAGCTTTCGATTTTTTATTGCATTCAGATTGGTTGTTCAGCAACTGAAAGAGTAGAACATGAGACGAGTCTTCGGTAGATAGCAGTAATTACAAAACCCCCCCCCCCGCGCGGGGGGTGGCCGTCCCTGCCCTCTTCCCGACACGGCAATCAAATCTGGATTCTTGGATTTTTCAAATGAAACATCAATCTGCATTTGAGTTCACATTGGAATACTGAGACTTGTGTTAAACATATCTTATAAAAGAAGAGTGATTCTACATAAAATTACTTTGTTATTATGGATAAGTCATTTTCTTGTTTTCTTGAGAGTTTGCATGCGTGATTTTTTGAGTTTCCCATTATTGCATCAGCGGTAATTGACTATCTAATATTCTCTATTATCTTTTAGGATTTGGCATTTGATTTGTCCCTAGCTGCATTGCTGGGAGAAAACATATACAATTTTGGGGAGCTGCTTGCACATCCAATTGTAAGTTTTACTTTACATGTGCTTTTAGTTTGTCCCCTTCCTCCGAGTTATTTTTCTTTTGTTAGTTGTCATGATGGAAGCTACTTTTATATTGAGTGAATTGTTTACTGTGTAAATCTATTTTTGTACCACTTGTTACATGTGAAAGTATGTTGTGGGACTTGATTCCCATTTTTATATTTATGGATGCACTCAATGTGACTGAACTTCAATATTGGCCGGGGATGAAACTCGGTCATGTCCGGTCAAACTGCACATGCCCTAGATTTGCTAGTTGCTGCAACAAGCCCTAACCAATCTCAGAATGGCGCTGCTTAAGTCAACTTGAGTTTAACTATAGTGAAGTAAAGCTGGGATTTTGGATGCGTGAAATGATGCAACTTTAATCAACTAAATGTACTTCAAAGATGTTTTATAAAAGCGGCAAATTATAAAAACGAAGGGTTCTAGATGACTTCCAATGTTAGATTAAGAATTACATGACCTTACAAAAATAACTTCTTCATTAAATGACCAGAACTATAAATTTTAAAACACTCTAACTATGGTGCTAGGGCTGTTTAAATGAATTTTGTCATTAGTTGAGTAGATATTCAAATTATCAGAAAAAAAGAAGAGATGGTCGACTTGAATACGTTAGATTTTATTAGAACATTTTTTAATAAGTAGATTACTACTAAAATAATGAAATGAATTAATTACTTTCTCAATTGAATAGGGTAAACCATACTTCCTTTAAATTACTTTCTCAATTGAACTGAATTTACTAAATTATCTGTTACCGTTTAAATAAGAATATAATGAATCCATTTGGTTAATTACTAAAAAAAGACATGGTTGACTTGAATATGATAAATCATACTTCCTTTAAATTACTTTCTCAATTGAGCTGAATTTAACTAAATGTTTTTGTTACCGTTTACATAAGGAATTAATAAACAATCGACCTTTAATTTAGGGGGACCAGCACTGAGAAAAAACTGGTAGCTCAAAATAAGTAAATATACAAGATTAAAAGATCGTAATGTAAGGGGTGCATTTCTTCTTCCTTTTATCTCCCTCCTTTGTTTTGATACCTTATGTGAGTTACATGATGGATATTTTGTGCTATCCTCGTAGGCTCTGCTGTTGCTCTTGACACAAATTGCATCTCTGCTGGGTATGCTACTGTGTGAGTTGCACAGTGGATGTTTTGGGCACCCTCGTATTGTTTCTCTTCACACGCACTACATATTTGGGAATGCTATTAGTGTTTATGGAAATTGTGAAGTGCATTGTCTATTTTGGTTGTAGTTAAATTTGTTTTCCTGTTGGCTTTTCTTTGGTGTCTGCTTGATATTTCAGTTAATGTAATTCATCTTCTCCCTTCTTCTCAAGGGACAAAGAAATTATATGCTGTTGTGATTGTCCACATGTAGGCAATGCTTAGAACCCTTCCCTAACTGCTTTACTATAGGGGTAAAGCTGCCAAAGGACAATGATGCAATGAAAGAGATTGTGTTTGTAAGAGATTATTTCAAATCACATGGAAGCATTTGTTCTTCATAATGTGAATTTTTGAAACGTGGATTATATAGATCAGCAACCCAATATGGCTTGAAAAAACCTTATCACCAGCATATGTTTAAAGGTAAACAGTGCTAGTGCTAGCATACTTCACCTCAAAACTGTAAACATGTAAAAGAGGCTGAGCATTTTCTCCCAATTATATTAATTTTTTCCATATTATAGACAAATAATTAGAGAGATTCTAGGCTGAATGTAATTGTGTATTCTTAATGCAATACCGGTAGTAAACAATGCAGATATGCGAAGGTTTTGGCTGAGATACAGTTTTTAGTCTGAAAAAAAAAATTAGAATAAGAATGTTCTTGGAAAGGCCAAACATTTGAATATGGCAACATGAAATTACCATTTGTTTAAAAACTGCACTTGTCATTTGTGGTAGCATGACAAATCTAACACCATGATCATTTGGCCAGGAGTTCAACTCTTGGTCCCCTACCCATAAAAGGAATAAAAATATCCAAAATAAAAGATAAGAAATGTAAATTGATATTGATAACGTCGATGATAACATAAAGGTTCTAGCATTCTTTACCCGATCTTGTCCTTGAGATCTCTAGCTTTTTGTACAAAATATTTTTAAATGGGATTGGCATGAAGTCCACAGCAACATCATTGGCTTCAGAATTTGCCCTTTAACAAATTCCTTCTTCCTTAACATTGATTATGACATCCTTCCATTGATACAGATAAAGAGTCTTCTGGGGACAAAGGTTGAATGGCTTTACTATATTCTTGAAGGATTCAACTCTGGTGATTTAGTTCAATATCAAGAATTGTGCGAAGTGCATAGAGCTGCTCTGAGTGCTCAACCAGCACTAGTGGAGAACGAAAAAAAGCTACTAGAAAAGATTAACATTCTCTGTTTGATGGAAATCATTTTCAGGTATGTTAGAGAGCCATTGTTGCTAAACGTTATTAGCTTTACATGTTGTTACCAAATTCAGTCGAGATGTGTTTCCTTGCAGTCGACCATCAGAAGATAGAACTATCCCACTAAGTATCATTGCAGAGCGCACAAAACTTACTGTACAGGATGTGGAGTACCTTCTCATGAAAAGCCTTTCGGTAAGTCCCTGTGTTTGTTCAAATTCTAGTTTAGACCGATGCATGTTATTGATCTATATTTCTTGTGAGCAGTTATGGCAGTTGATAAATTGCTTGAGAAAAGGATCTATTAAGTCTATTATGTTGTCCTCCTCATTAAGCCAATTTATTTTTCTGTTGAGTAGCAAAGTATTGTACGAAAGAGTGCCACCCTCATTTACTGGAGTCTTCTGATTTTTCATATAAATCCTAAATAGCAATGAAGCTAAAGTTTCAAAAAAGGAATGGTGGTTTTAGCTCTATGAGCTCATATATGTTTTTAGCGAATCACCATCTGCAAATGTGGTTCCCATCTCTGGTGCAACATTTTCTACTCCCTATCTCATATATAATGTCTTGAAGATGGTAAACCGACAGTGTTGAATCTTCTCTCTATATCTGAGAATTTGCTTTCTCAACCACAAAATCTCTCTTTCTATTGGTTTAACGTAGCCTTTTGACAACCTTTATTGGTGAATTGAGATTTCCCTCATCATACTAGTGATTGATTTTCTTTGATTTTGTTGAATTAAGGACATTCATCTTTCCAATCATCGGGTGAATAGGGAAAGTGATTATAATTTAGAAAGCTTAAAAGACCTTTCTGGTTATTGCCAGTCAGGAGAACTACGTTGGGGTTTCCAGCCTTCAACTACTGAAGATGCTCCTTGTATTTTAAAGTTGTGAAAAAGTAAAGCTCTAAGTAGATTAGTCAGCCCATGCCAGTGTCCAAGGGGAAATAGGTGCCTTCCATTATGTCTGCAATTTATATCGTGATTATAGCATTGGCTGATGGTCTCTGGCAATCAACATTCTAGTGCATTTAATATTAGTTGTATGCAGAAGTTTTTGACGCATAAGGACGTGTAGTTGATGAAATTTATGACATTGGTGCTCTCATGGGAAGCATATGGAGGCAAATGCTAGTTTGATACTACTTTGCTAGGCCAGGACTTTAGTGGTTATTTTGCATTGAGACGTTTTCTACAATTCAATGCGCATGCAGAGTGTACCAGTATGACTGAGAAAATATATGTACTTTTTTATGTTATAATAGAATCTTTATTGTCTGGATTAAGTTGAGTATTTTAGGATGTAGCATTCTTGAAAGGAGCTAGAAAAAAAAAGGACAGACACAGCCAAAAAAACAAAAAATACTAAGAATGGGACAGAATTAGTTATGTCCAACCGCACTTGGAAACAAGTAAATTCACTTTATAGGGCTAATAGAATAGATGGAACTTTCCGTAAGAAACTTTCACACTAATTCATCTGGTATGAGAATTTGCTCTGTTGGAATGTAGAGCAATCTAAAACTATTTCGCTCCATTGTCTTCTATTCTTTGTGGTTCCATACCTTGGGGATTTTGGGAAGTGCTTAAACTTGAACGTAGAACACACACAAATTCTAATAAGTTTCATTCAAGAATGGGTACTCGAGCCTTATGTTACCTGGACTCGGGTATGGGTGTCGGGTGTGGATTCGTGCCTAAGTGTCAAATTCATTTAATTCTCATGTTCATGGACACTCGGACACGGCTAAATTTCATACTTTTTAAATACTTTTATTTTTTTAGAGTAAAGTGGTGTTTACAAACTAAAATAAAACAGAAGTCTTGTGTATAGTTCTATAGCAAAACTCAATTGCTTATACATACTTGTTGGATGCATATTCAACTAGTCATATCAGACATATCCTATATTCTTATCCGAGTGTTGAGTGTCGAGTCCAGGTAACATAGCTCGAGCCTTACTACTTTCGAACACAGAAATTCTAATAAGAACATTCATGAATGGATAGGAATGGATACTGAAGCCTTGCTACTGTCGAACACCCTCACCCCATATTGGATTTCTGTCGTTGGAAACCAGTAGATTCACTTTCTAGGGCTCAGAGAATAAGTTGTAAATGAAACTTTCAGTAAGAAACATTGACACTAATTCAGGAATGGGTACTGAAGCCTTACTACGGTCCAGCACAGAAACTCTAATGAGTTCATACAGGAATGGGAACTTGAGCCTTACTACTGTTGAACACCCTCACCTCATCTTGGATTTCTTTCGTTTGTGCATGTGTGTCAGATGTGTGTGTGTGCATGTACACACTTTGTGGACAACAGCAAGGACACTTAAGCCCTTGATATTAAGGTTTAAAGATCAGCCAGAGATCACCTGGCCAATTAGGCCAGTGGCAAAACCTTTTGATAGTCCATATAAATAAAGTATTCTTGATGTTAATTGCTTTAAAAGGTTGGTATGAGTATGCTAACTGGTGCTTTTCATTGTGGGCAAATAATGTATGAAGTCCGTACAAGTGCTTCTATAGTTGAGATTTTGAGATGTTCATATCCTTTTCGTTTTTTATAATATTTATGGTCATTTTCAGTGCTTCATTCCACTTGTTTCTTGTTAAAAAAATAGGAACTCTTGTTTCTTCACTTCTGCATAGATGTGCAAGTGTCAGAATGTGAGTTTATTTTTTTTGTTCTTTCTTGATAATTGTAATTTTTTTATTTCGTAACTTCAGCTGGCACTTATCCTTATTTTTGCATTCTCTCCTTTAACATATGCACATGTTACTACCAGTCTTTTTTGAAATCGTCTGGAGGTTTGTCTATTCAAAGGCTTAAATAATTAGAAAATTTTACTTCAGGTTCATCTTATCGAGGGGATAATTGATCAAGTTGAGGGAACTGTTCATGTTTCTTGGGTGCAACCGAGAGTTTTAGGTATTCCGCAGATCAGATCTTTGCGTGATCGGCTGGACAATTGGATGGACAAAGTACACACTGCTTTGTTATCCGTAGAGGCAGAAACACCCGATCTAGTTGCTTCTTAATCCTGGTTTCTCGATTTCCTCTGAGTCCCCTGTAACAATCTTTTTAAAGCCCAAAAAAGAACCGGGTAACTGTGGCAAAGAAGGAAGATTGTTAGTCGCATGGGCCATCCTTTCATATTTGCTTTAATCATTTCTTGCATTATTTTTTTTGAAAGGAGCATCTCTTGTACTTCCACATTTCAGACATATGGTGGCAAGTGCCTGTAGACCCACTGAGTCGATTGAAAAAACGGCTCGTTTACTCTTAATGGTTGTTGAACAATGTAGTGGAAATTTTTCTCGAGTTACTTCCAGATATCATCCACGATTTGGTGGATGAAGTGCATTTCTATTTCATTGTTTACTCGCATATGTCATTAATTTGGATTGAAGCATTGATATATGTTCCTGATTGTTTGCCTTGTTTGGTGTCTGCATTGACTAAACTGAAGGCCTCTCCACCTAATATCATGTTTTACTCTGTATTAGTTGACTGATAATAGAAATCATAGAGCATTCACAATAGCACTGGACGATAGAAAGCATTCTTAAAATTTCATATTACAGCTAATTTTGTACCAGCAGAGTATTTTGTGGGTTACAAATTCTGTAATGTACTAATTTTCTTGAGATAATGGGAAGAAGAAACAGAAAAGGTTCATAAGTAGCTCTGCATGATGCAACCAAATTCCAAAGAACTGTAATCAATTTGTGCCTAGTTGCCGCTCATGTTTTAAACCAGATTTTCTGAATAAGCGGTTTGAAATTTCTCTCATAGAACGTTTATGATATATTACATACATATTGTCAAAGCGAGCCTTGTAAGTCTCCATCTCCTCCAGAAGTTAGATCTTTTTGGTGCTCTGCCTAAAATTTCATCACTGTTTGTCTCTGTGTATGACTGTCTTCTGGTTGCCATAAGATGTGAAATAGTAATTTCCCAAAAGGATTCCAGGCCTGCACAAACCAATATGAAGCATGCAAAAAAATTTCAAAAAATGACAAATAAAAAAATGAAGAAACAAAAAAAGAAAGAAGTGAGAAGCAAGATAGTTGTTAGAGAAGTTCACTCGCAGTAGTAATGGAAGAAGACAGCTCTTAATGTATAGAAAGAACAAAACAGCCTTTTAAGGACAGAGAAGTTGACTAATGTGCTGAATTAAGAGAATTTCTTGCCCCTTCTGATCCTGTAAGTTCTATCTTATTCTGGTGCTAGTAAAACTTCAATGAGTACATCATCTGGATTGCATAAAAGATGAATGACCAATCTTGCGGTAGAATGTGGAAATCCATAAGTGCTAACGAAAAGGGATATTACAAGGCACAAAGTAAAAATCTCACCATCACAGCCATGGAAATGGCACAATACAGCTATGCTGACATGACAAATCACAAAGTATGAGGACATGGAAATGATAGGGACATGGCACTATAAAAAAAATTGGGGTAATTTTACTTTACTCCCTTGTACTTAACGCGAAAAATCACATACACCCCTTGCACTTTAAAACCTACACTCATATCCCTTGTGGTCCGATGTAAAGTGAAAATGTTAACTTTACCGTATAGGTTTTTGAAGTGTAGGGTGTGTGTGATTTTCGTGTTAAGTATAAGAGGGTAAAGTGAAATTATCCCCAAAGAATATCATTATATCAATTATCTGCTTGGTCTAAAACTAGACAAATATCGTGTTTAAACTATGCCATACATTCTGCTACTACCATCTCATGATAGTTTCTTTCCTTTGTTATATTCTCTGCTATCTGCTGCATGCTTGAAGTGCGGCAACCATATGTAAAATGTCAGATTAAGTGTCGACCAAGTTCAGGAAATTAAGAAATTACCAGACTTGTTTAAGAGTCTGACAAATGTTCGTATATGAAATGTCTGACACAAACACAGCTCCTTACAGAAAGTAAGAACTTACAAATTTCACCAGGCATATTCCCTGAGTGCGTGTAAAAATTATAGGTCTACAACGATCCTGTTTGATGTCGCAGAGGTAGTTTCATTCAGCAAATAACTGGTACTTCCAGTGACTAGTACGTATCAAATTGAATCAACCTATTAGAACTCCCAATCCCCAAGAGGAGGAGGTCTTGATCTCCAACTTAACTAAATGGATATTGGGGAGTGGGAGTCAAATTCAAATCAATAATGTGAAAAAAAATAAAAGTAAGAATTGCATAAAGAGCTTGTGTGTATTCCCTACAGGACAGTCTAAACCCTTGGACTAAGAACAGGAACGATAAATCGGTATGCTAATTACTCATCCTCAAATCAGTCCTTCCCATGGGTTATTTTCTCAACAAAAACGAATAAGTAGTTATAGGAGTGAAATCTTGATATAAATTCAAAATACAAACAGGTCCAAGACAATAAAATATGAAAATTACATATTTTTCATATTTCTAGGGTTAAACAAAAGGATTCGCAAATAAAAGTGCTAATCTATTATGGATCTGCACACCTGGGATCAATAAACCTTTTTCGATCTTATTAACCAAAGAGATATGACTTTGCATTATAGTTAGCTCAGCCTCAGCACCAATCAAGAATCCCCAAGGAATTCCAAGAATTCTTGTTATGTATAGCCCAAAACGGACCACACCTAAAATCAGGTCAAGTTCTAATTGTCCAACCAAATGAATAGATTCTTTTTCAGGAGCAATTCATCCTTCCCAAATGCAGCATAAATGAAGATTAAATCAACAGCGATGACCAAAAAAAAAAATCACCAACACAGCTCAAGGACACAAGTAGAGTTCAAACCACTCACTTGTAGTAAGATTTGAGTGCCCTCAAACTTCAGCTGAACATAGTCTATGAATGCAATTGCGTTTCCTGGAGCATGTTAGGCACTAGCACCACTAGCATTACAAGATACAAGATTTCTCTGAGCGGGCCGAGACTGCTTCTTTGAGTAACAAGAATTCCAATCCCCTCCATCCTGAGCATAATAATCCATCGGATAATCCACACCAACCTCTCCCTCATCTTTCGCATCCCCATTGTTTCACGCACAACACGATTCATTCCTCGCACAATCCAAACTCTCTTCACAATTTGAATTCAATTCCTTCTCCACCTGCTTTCTCTCCCACCATCCTGGTAAATCACCAAGAGCAATCTCTGCTTCAAATGGAGTCAAAAGGGGCTTTGTAAAAGCATCACCCCAATCAATAGAGAGCCGGGGACAAGCAATCTGAATCCAAGCATCCACTGAGTCCCCAAACAGAGCAATTCTTGCCGGAGATAATTCTGACATCAACACAACAGTCCAAGCCAAACCTTTCTCCCTCATCTTCTTCTCCAACCTATCAAGAATTCTCGGATTCCCTTGCCTCCCCAGGGTTCCCAACACAATCCCCCAATTCTTTGCCTCCCTCGCCTTCACAATCGCATTTTTTCTCGATTCCTTCATAGCCTTATGATCATACTCCTCCAAAAACAAAGACCCAATATAGGGATCGTAACGAAAGGTCCTGACTTTAGGGTTTGCAATCATGAACGCTTCCAAATGGAACCTCCCGCCAGCCACGAAGATAGCCACAACCTCATCATCATTTAAACTTGTTTTCAGAATCGTTGGCGCTGTGCAGCCGAGAACTTCCCCGGCCGACAATGGCTTCGACTGTGGCACCAAAACCTTAAACCCCGCACTTTCTAATCCGGGCTTTATTGCCCGAATTGCTGCAGCGAACTGAATTGTTAAGGCCAAAACGAGTTGTTTGGCGGTTAAAGAGTTGAAATTCAGCTTGACTGTGTCGACGAGGTGGTTTATGTCGATCCTGATGTCTACGAAGACGTAGAGGCAGGGTATGGCGGTGGCGTCGATGGGGACGAGGCAGCTGTGGCCGTAGTGAATGAGGAGGTCGGCGCCGAGGGCGGCGGCGGAGAGGTCGTCGACGCAGCAGGCGCCGTAGGTGACGTCGCCGAGGACGAAGCAGGCTTCGACGGAGGCGAAGGCAGTGAAGATGTCGGAGAGGACGAGGGAGTACATGAGGAGGCCTTCCGGGAACTGGAGGGCCACGCGCTTGGCCCCCGTGGAGATCACACGCCACACACACTTATGGACCTCGAAGTTGTAGTTGGACGGCAGGAGAGCAATGGCGGCATTGAGGGCGGCGTTGGCGGTGATCGACTCGGGCATTTGGTTCTTCACGAAGCGCTTTGGCAGTGTCCGCCGCTGAGGCGGCGGTGGTTGTACGAGGAGCTCCGCTTCCTTCTTGTCCTCCATAGGCTTTCGAGCGGAGGCAAAATAGTGTCCCCAAGCTGTTTGGAATTGCCCTTCTCAAAAAAAGCTGTTTGGAATTGCTCTTCAATTTTTTTTTGGAAAACAAATAAGAATACTGAAATTAAAAATAAAAAAAAGGCATTTGACGAACATCTTTAATAAAAATATTTTAAAGAAAATATCCCAAATTCCCACCCGCATGGCCTAGTGGCCAGAGTCCTATACTCAGATTTCTTAGACTCTACTATAAGTGAAGGATTCGGAAGGACCCTTTCTCTTCCCTTATTTGATTCAAGCTAGGCGATAAAGGAAAGAGAAAGAAAAGGAAGGAGGGGGACAAAAGGACGAAATTTTTTAAATCAGTGTTTTTTTTTTTTTTTTATATAATTTATACAAAATTAAATAACAAAAAAAAATTTTATTTCATTTTTTTTTTCTTTTCCCTCCCTCTCCCAAGTTCCAACTTCACTCTCAGTTGCATTATTTAAAAAGGTAATTATACTTTATTCCCTTGTAGTTTGATTCAAAATTAGATGACTCTTGTAGTTTAAAGTGAATACAAACTCTTGTAGTTTAGACTTATCTGCAAACTAGATAAAAATTGTTAAATTTAACAAAAATTTTATTATAATAGTATTTTTGTCATTTTATCTCTTCAAATTAGAATATAAAAAAGATGATTTAGTCTTTTTATGTCAAAATAAAAGATTCTCTTTTGAGAGATTTTTTTTTTTGTTATTTTATTCAATCGTCTTTTTGATGTTCTAATTTAGAAATATAAAATGACGAAAATACCTTTATGACAGAATTTTGGTTAAATCTAACGATTTTTATGTATTTTGCAGATAAGTCCAAACAACAAGAGGGTTATATGTTTACTTTTAAACTACATGAGATTATCTGATTTTAGCTCAAACAACAAAGAAGTAAAGTGTGATTATCCCTTATTTAAATTAGGTGATATGCTAGGAGTAGATGTATACAACCTTACTCCGTGTGTGAAGAGAAATTTATTGAATTCGACTCTTAGCTGCTGAATGAATACAACTTTACTTCGTTTGTGAAGAGACTATTTTAATATTTTGAACTCATGTCACATAAACCGCTATGCGGCAATTTTACCTATCATTAACAGTCATAAAAAGGAGTCAGTCATTGATTATCCTGTATAGACCTCCAGTTTCCACAAAATTTTCCCAGTAAATTCATTCCAATTCCTCTGAATTCAAATACTGTTGTTGAATATCTCTACTCAGTGAATTGGGTTTGGGACGGGGATGAATTTTGTCCGCTGCACCCCAACCCGCCCCAAATACGGGACCTGTCAAAATTTTTCTTAACTTCACTCCTGCCAACAACCGTTTTGAGATGAGCTTACATGGATTGTTTTATAACACTCTTACGTTTCCTTTGCAGTACCTATGTGAGATAAGTACAAATTACAATCATGATCTTTTAAAACTAAAACGATGTAATTTTAACACTTGAATAGCCTCAATGAATTTATTCCTTGTCGGAAATCTAATAAACCAAAGCCATCCAACCTTTTATAAAAGCACTTTACATCTATGTTGCATGCAAATCCTGCCAGGTGCAGTGTTAGTGACTTGAAACACGCAACGTGCTGTCATGAATGCAATTGTTAGTTTAAATTTTTTTTATTAAAATCAATAAATTGAGTTTAAAATTTTATTCTAAAATGTAATAATTAACCTTATGGGTAACCTACCCCGTGAAGTGAAATTTCAAAACACAACCCACCCTGCTTAATTTTGGGAGTGAGACCGGGACGGTATAGGATTTCTTCAATTTAAATGGAATGAGATAAGAGTAACCCATACCAACCCGCCTGTTACCATCTCTACCCATATTCTTTTATCATTAAGAACATGTACCCAAAAAAAAAAAATTCCGGTGAAACACGTTTTATGCACCGTCTCCTGCATATATTTCCACAACATAGGAGGCAAATATCGGAACAAGTGATCACCTTTTACATCCAATTGGGTAAGATTCTAATAGCTAGTCCAGAAACAATGATTCAACTTGAAACACCACCACCAATTATTTGAATTTTATGTTTGAAAAAAAGAAATTAAACAAGTTAACTTATTTGAAACCCCCTTTTCCCTCTCTATCTACAAAGCAAATACATGTAAAATGTTTAAATTACTTCACTCTTGCCTGACAAATGGTGAGGAGCTCAGATCTGTACTGTAAAATGAATCCTCCTGCACATAATAGTTCTCTTCCTTCTCTTCATCCCACTTCAGAACCTCCCTTATATACTTGAATGCCTCGTCAATGGTCCCTCGATCCCTTGCCCTAGCTTGCCACACAAAAAGCTTTCGACCCGTGAGAGAAGCATACATATCTTTAAACTTCATAGCAACGTAGAAGTAAGCTTGGTGAGCCATTGACTGGTTACTGTTGTGGGGTTGCACGGGGCTGAAATCGGTGAACCACTCACAAGCACTTAGAGATACCCGATTGACTTTGTCCTCAAAGAGATCATACTTATTTAAGATCAAGACAAAAGGGGTATTCTTGAAGCAGGGATGCCCAACCATTGATTCGAAGAGCTCTTTGTATTGCATCATCTTATTTTGAAGCAGAGCCCCACTGCCACTACTTTCTGGGGCAAGCCACATCTGATCGTAGTCGCTCAGCGCTACACAAAAAACTACCACACGAACGTCTTCAAACATTTCCACCCACTTGCAGCCTTCATTCATCCTCTTGGCATTTACTCTGATAAGTTGGTATCTAGAAAACAGAACATTCAGAGGAGAGGAGATTAATAATAATTGGATTGCTAGGAGAAAAGGGGGAGGAAAATAAGTCACAAATCATGGTACATTTCTATCTAATAACATGTATTGCTATTATGCTATATATCTTTCCTTTTTCTTTTTCCCCTTCAAGGTGAGTGGGGGATAATATAAAGTGCATAAATTTATTCGATCTAATATGTCACCTTCCTTGGTTTGACTGCATGAATTTATGCTAATGTGTTTCCAATATATAACAGCTTCTGCAGAAACAGTAATAACAATAACAAATTGCTATTATGCTAAAGGTGTGTAATTATTTACTTGCACGATTCCCTTCACCTTTCAAATTTTTAGAAGCAGGACTACACTAGAGGACGTTTACTCTTTCCCTCCTATACATCACTTAAATTTGTACAAATATACACTAATATTCGCACTCATATATGTGTCTATATGGAAGTTCTGTTGACACCAACAGAAGTATAAGTCTCTCTTCTTTTACAAAACAGAATACATTTGTTACCGCTGCCATCATCATCATCATTAGGCATTGTCCTGTCATCATTTACAACAAGCATTTCACTGCGCCTTAAGACTCCTGTATTCTCTTTAGAGAAGAGGGCAGGGCAGTGAATTGAAAATGTTATGTTTCCAATGCATGAAACCAACTTGTCGCCAAGTTTGCAATAACCTCATATAATTTTTTCTAGAGGATTGGGAGGAAACCAGAAAGAGGAGGTGCAAATACTAATTTTTTTTTAACTTTTATCAGAGGTATTGGTTCTCATTCCTAACAGAGGAAACATGCATTAAAAAACAATTAATCACTTCTATCATTTGATAATCAAAATAGATTGTGCGCTTTCTATCAACACCTACATTTGTGACTCAATACCCACTTGTTGACAATAGATATCTCACACTGGCAAATTTTCTCTTCACGTGATGGTTTCAGGCCTACATTCTGTCATCAGAGTTGCAAATATTTCTCAGCAGTGAAAGTAAATGTGGATAAACAATAATTTTGCTTTACAAGTGAGAGCAGCACATATGACCAACATAGTACTGGAAGCAACAATTACCTGGTTAAGGGTGGGGGTGGAGCTTCCTGATTGTCTGTGTAGGTTTCAGACATTGGGCTACGATCGTCTAGGGAGAACTCCATGAACGCTAAACCATTCCCTTGGGTGACCCCTTCTGCGTATAATATGTCTCGCTCTGAAGGCTCATATTCATTGCTTGATACCTCAACAGCCTAAGAAGATGGGACATGATTGAATAGCCATCCAAGGTCAATTATGGCCTTTTAATATATATAGCCCAGTCCATAAATTAGAACTAGAAGAGAGGGGGAAGACAATAAGCACATGTAACTTTGATCTAGTTAACATCTGTCATTAATCAACAGAGTAATCGATGTTGATGATGCAAAATAAATTCTGATACAGAGATGAGATAACATTCAGATATCATATCACTACACTATGAAGGCCACTGCCAGGTGCCAGTCCAGTCACTCAACAGTGCTGGCAAGTATGGACCAGGGAGCAGGCCTAATCTGTCTCTATACACATGAAGTGGCTGCTTTATAACTCAAGCATGCTTCTCACAAGTGACAGCCCAGCTTTACCATTTCACCAAGCAAATGCCTTTATATATCCTCACTAGTACAAGACAATCTTTAACCATTGCATCAAGTAAATCCAATGAACCAGATATTGGATTGAGTTCAGTTGTAACAGACAATTGCCCTCAAGTATTCAATACGTACATAATAAAAATGTGATTTAATATTCTAACCGTATAAAAAATCCATCATATGAAAAACATATATTTATGCTGACTACATGTTCATGTCCTAGTCCCTTAGATAGTAGATTGGGCAAGTCTGATGCATTTAAACGTACACCAGTAGCATACAGGATGTGGTTTTGATAAGAGTTCAAGCATTTGAATCACCCAACAAAACATATGAAGCTTTTGCCACTGATCACTCACCTTATCCTCGGTTATAAACCTTGGCTCGGGCATTGACTAAAATACAGTCCATCAAAACTGGAAAAAATTCAGAATGACCAGAACTCTGAAATGAGAAAATCATAACCCTTTTTACTACACATCTGAACGACAACTCCAAGAAATTTTGTTTTTTCCTTGCGCTGAGATTTTAAATAGTGGTCATGGCCACTATTATGGTGATGTGGGGATGGAGGGGTATTGGATTTCACAAAACAAACATGCACACTGAGTTGTGAGTTTTTTGTTGTTTTTATTCCAGAATCACATGTATTTCGGTTTATAATGATTTCTTATATTTTTTCAATTCTTAAACATGATTTAACGTAGATGATAAAATTTATTTTATTTTTCCAAACTATCAGAACGAATATTACTACTTTCACCTAGTAAGCACTACCTCGAACACAAAGGCACTCTAAGAAGCATGAACACAGCACGGGCAATGTTCACAATTTCGTTTTGATGTTGTTAGCCCCATGGTTATTCAAATGCCTTTAATACATGATTTTGATGATAACATACTTTGGTATTTGATTGATAAATGGTTTTAAGATTATTGTGATTATTGGGATATATTTAATCTTGGTTTTAAGTGGTGTTGTGATATAGGTCTACAAGTTACATCATGAGATCATGGAAAATCTAGCACACAATCAATATCTTGATTCCGAAATTTGAATGAGAATCTAGCACACAATCAATATCTTGATTTCAAAATTTGAATGAGAGTTTATTTCGAGAAAGATTCTAGAAGACATTCAAATTCAAATTTAAAGAGTGCAGGAAAATTCAAGTATGGAATTTATATTGCAATGTATATTGAGCTTGTGTAGAATTAATGTTTTAAGAAAACTTGATTCCATGAAAAAAACAAAGGACATGATTTATTTCTATATACACTCAATATATCCAGGAGATACTGTCATTAGTCTTCAAGATTGGTGATATCTGCTATTTTCGGATACTAAGATTTATTGGTAAGGAATCTGGACAAGAATGGAAGATTCGGTCAATCATTTAATATTGCCAACAAGATTTAAGGAAGTCAAAGCTGAAAATATTTTGAGTATATTTTGCAAGAGCCTTGGGTGAAAAATGAAAAGATTTGGTCAAGCCTCAAGCATTAAAGACAGCTGGGATATTTTGATTCATGTGATGAATATCCAAACAAAAGAAAGATATTCAAATATTGAAGACACATAGCAGAATATTCAACAACGTATTTTTGGCAAGCTTTCTGGCAACAAAGGCAGCTGAAGATATATTCATATATGTGCAGATTTTTTACACAATGAACTATATTCAAATCTTGAATATACACTGCAAAAAATCAGCGGCATTAATTCGGCAATTTCAAAGCGAGATCCAAGCCATTTCGGGTAAGAGGAATATTCTGGAAGATCTTCACCAACAGTTCTCTAACGGCTAGTTGATTGAAGACATATTTGAAGCCCTATAAAGCCTACAAGTTTATATTCTTGTAACCTTTGTTATACATTGGTATATCTATTATGTGAAAGAATCTTGTGTAAAACAAGAGTGCCTGTACTCTTGTTCTTTCTTGAAAAGAGAGATTTCTAGCTAAGAGAGTAGCTAGGGTTGGGTGGGACTAGAGCCTGCAAAGGTCTAGTTGGTTAGGTGTGACTAGAACCTGGAATAATCTAGTTAACGTGAGAGGATCACTTGTAAAGGAAGGACTAGCGCCTGCAAAAGGCTAGTGATTCTATCAAAGATTGGATATAGTAGAGAGAATCCTCAAGGAAGGACCCTTGGGGCGTGGATGTAGACTTATGGAAATTTAAGCCGAACCACGAGAACAATACTGGTGCCATACTTTCTTATCTCTCTTCCTCTCTTTATTATTGTGCTATCTTGCTTATTATAAACCTTGTACACAGCACTTGCACATGTTCATTTAGATTATTTATAATATTTGCATTGTTTAAACTGTGGTTGTTCAATTTGTATGGTGTATGAGATTGATCACATTGACAATTGAGTTTGCTCCTGTGTCTGCAAGAAAACTACTCTCTGTAGTTTGCATTTGAATTTGCTCATTCTAGTTTGAGTCAACTCTTTTCTCTGCAACTAAAATTGGCTCTCTGAAATTTTGTTTAAGTCTTCTTATTTTTGTTTTTGAGTTTGCTCATTCTAATTAATCAATTTTAGATTGAAGTATAATTACTTGAAATTATATCTCGTCTTTATTTGAAGCAAAAAATTTTAAAACCCAATTCACCTCCTCTCTTGGGTTGCTTTCTGGGTCAACAGATGTGAAGTTTCGATTTGCACAGAAACGAAAATGTTTTGAAAATATTTTGAGATTGTAGGTACATGTGTTTAGCTCTCCTACGCGGCAAGACACCTAGGCAGCTCATAGCCTCTCTCTTCATACACTTGGTCCCATGTGGCAGTTCGCTGAGGTGGCACGTGAACCAAGACAGTCTCATCCACTGAGGATAACGCGAAGAGTGCCTCCTCTAAATTAAGGCACTAAGAGGGCCCTCGCACATATGTGGCTTCTAGACATCTCCTCCACGGCCCTCACCTTCATATACCCTCGAAGCACTTCCTTCAATAGAACCCAGGGAGTCTTCACTAGAGGCCACCTCGCCTATAACCTCGCGCTCGACACCTCCTGGAGCAGCCATGAAACTTCTTCCGCCGAGCGCACCCCTCTTGAGGGCACCTCGCCTATGACCTCGTGCTCAACACCTTTTGGTGCAGCCATGGAACTTCTCCCGCTGAGCGCCCTTCTCCTTTGGGCCACTTCTCCATACTTTGGCTAAAACTCTCCATAAGGATATCTCCATAATCTAGATTGGGAGTAGGACCTAGGGACGCCCTCGGGGTCGTCCTCGGGGTCGCCCTTGCTCGGGACCATCAGGAGACAAGTGGATTAGAGGTTAGAGCTGAGAGTTTGTCGAGGGGCCTCATTTTCGGAGGACCTCGGCCCCTTAACCGGTCTTAGAGAGAGAGAGAGAGAGAGAGATCTACATCGAATCACACTATTAGAGCAATACGACAAAGGCATTTAATGAAAGCTAACCGCTGACACTTTGTCGAATCCCTGCCATCCTCTGAGGGGATCTCAGCATAGAGTTGACATTTGAAATGTTGACCCTAGGGGAACCAGCTATAAGACCTGAACACTTGCAGGTCGAGAAGCCAATCCCCGATGGCTTCTCTCGCCTATATAAAGGGGAGAACTCCCTAAGCAACAACACATAGAACACTCCAAGAATCTCCACAAGCCTCTCTGGTCTCCTTAGGATACACTGCCACTCTCTTTCTTTTGAGTATCACCTCAGCTCTCTCTCCTCTACCTTCGATGGTCCTCCGCCTAAACAACGCCTACTGTAACATCCCAAAGGGTCTCCCTCTACCAGGTTTGACCACTCATCTCCCAACCCTTCACAAAGGGATGTTTTAAAAATATTTTAAAAGTAAGAAATATTAATATATTACAAGACAATCTTTTATATTTTTCTCAATAAAATCGAATAATATTTATGAAAAACTCTAAATTTGTATTAACACAACTGATTATTTTGGTATTGTGTTTTGTGTTTTCTGCATTCTCTATATTCCGATGTGTTTTGATGGAAATCACAAAGTTTCATTATTCCAGTAGCATTTTGTTTCTTAGGAAATGAAAACATTTAGGCCATTTCAACGGAAACTTTGTTCCTTGGACATGGGATACATATATATTATGACACAGACACGTCACTTATCATGGCAATTTTCAAAAAAATCAACACATGGTACGACATGACAAACAATAAATAAACAAGCTACCTACCAACAAGCAACAAGAGTTCTCATTCACGGCTAACTAAGCATTCGTTTGGAGTTGACAGGGGAGATAGTGTACTTTCTTATATTATGTTATGATGGATAGACTGGCTGCACTCCCTTTGAGGTAAGAACAGTTCCTTTTGGTTCAATTGCAAGAAAACAACCTCTTTTTAGAGTTTTATACGAACACTAAAACAAACAGTCTATTTATAAGGATTCCTAAAAAATGAAAAAATAGACTATCATAATAAAGAAATGACAGAAAGATCACTCTGCCTGTTGCGCCCTTCTTCCTGGCAAAATCAGATCAAGAATAGCCTTTGGCTAGGAAAGCACAGTCAGACTATTGCCACGCCCAAAATACCAAAACTGCTTAACATTTCTTCATTTTCAACATTACAAATACATTTATGTTATTTTATACGAAATAGTAAAAAATCATTTTTCACACACTACATATTAGAAACAAAAAGTCCTAATATCTATTTTAATCTTTAGAAAGCTCTTTTTGTAAACACTTGGAAGTTTTGAGCTTTAGAATTCTTATTCCTTCCTAAAATTAAAAAGCCTAAAGAAGGAAGGATCAATAGATATCAATCGAAATTGTTTTTATTTACTAAATCCCAAGTTATATTCTCCAAACTTGCAATTTGTTTCATGTGTGTCTAAGCGATAAACGTGAGTCCCCAAGTGTTTGAAGTGTGTTCAATTCTAAAATTTTTAAAAAATAATAGGACATGTTTAGACGCATATCTAATCCGTGTTAGGCAATGTTCAACAATTGTCGAACAAAACACCTTCTTAGATAGAATGCACATAAAGACAAAAAATAATCGAAGTCACCTAATATAGTCTAATAAAGTATGTTTGCACAACCTTCATATCCCAAAATCTTATACTAGTGCATCACACGTGCAACATAAAATTACAATACAGTACGTAATTGGGCTATTAACTAGTAAATACAACCACTAATTAGTAGTTATGTAATAATTTATTTATTTAGCTGCTACTTGCTAGTTCTGTAATAATGAATAATGATTCCTAATTACTAACATGAGAGGCAATTTTGTCTGAAGGCTAGTGTCACTCCATTACAGGGAACATAAGCAAGTGCCCACATAATGATTGCTAATTACTTATAAGAAGTATACAAAAATAGCATAGAACATGATGGAATTTGTAATTCTACAACATGCCTCTGTAGCTAAACATCTGATGACATAAGCAATGAAAGCTAGTGGCATACCCGGCTTAAGAAGTATTCTGCAACATCAGGAAGGAAATGAAGCTCATCTTTTCTCCTATATGTTTCCAGTATAGCAGGATCCTTCCAAACCTCTTCAACTAGTGGCGCATACTCACGTGTTGCCGCAGGGAAGAATGCATCCAAATCTCCTGTGGCTATAATGTCTAGAAGCCAGTCAGAGAAATGCTTCAACCTAGGGTTGATGGAGTAGATACATTGACTATTCTCATTGGAATCAACATCTGTGACAAGATTGAATAAAATTATGATATATGACAGCACAGCCAGCAATTTCATTTACCATCATAGACTTCTCATCCGTACTGATCAACATCACTGAATAGATTCAAAGCAATTTGTTCATCATAGAAAAGATTTTCAAGGAACAACTTCGGAAGCCTTTTATCTTCAAGTTGCAATTAGAACATTGGTCCCCAAGATCAATGAAAAAAATTAAAATTATATACACGCTACTTTTAAAATCTAGCCTTTTATAGAAACCATTTATCTGGAAAAATTGAATCGTGAGTTCTATTTCACTTCAAGTCCCAAGTCACTACTAACTATAGCAACCCACACAAGAGCAGAGGACAAAAACAAAGAATAGAGACAAAAGAAAAAAAAGAGGCAGATCAGAGTTCCTATTCTAAAAGAACTCAATTTCCAGTTACAATGCAAAATTAGCAAGAAATATTGAATATTCAAATTGAACAAGAATTTCATCAACAAAAACACAGATACTTTTTGCTATGACATGCAGTCCTTTGGTAGACAACAAAAGTCTTTTAAGAAAGAGTCCTAATACCATTAACCTAATACCATTAAGGCTGACTATGAAAACTGGTCCTAGATCCTGGCAAACCACGTGCCCCCAAAATGGAAGGGAAAAAAAAAGAAGAAAAGAGAAGATGTGGAAAAGATGACTACATCACCAACAGCCAATAGGGCACTTGCTACAACTACTAGCAGTACAACCTTTTCTTCACACACTGGTGCACTAATCATGTTGTTCCTTCCAAAGGCTCAAAGAAAATCATATAACAACATCAGGAAAAGCTTATTTTGGACAAGATTACATATCAATATCTTTTTTTCTTTTCGCATCTGAATGCCGACAATTTTTTTAGCTGAGGAAAATAGAATCCATAAGAGCTCACAAAGCCTGAAGGAAACGTACTCACCAAAGTGGTTTCTAATAGCAATAAAATCATTCAGACAGACCATAGCTCTGCAGAGAATGCTATTTCAAAAACTCCTGAATAACAGCACTCTAAGGGTCCACTTAGACCTCCTCATCTAAAGTAGAAACTTCGATATATTTCATCATACATAAGCAATTGAGGTTCTTAGAAATGACAAATTTTGAATAAGCTAACCTTTGAGATGGCTCCTACACAACCAATTTTTGAGGTTCTTAGAAATGACAAATTCTGAATAAGCTAACCTTTGAGGTGGCTCCTACAGCTTTGGCCCACTTAATAATTTCTTCCTTGAAATGCTAAGTAAAACGTTTATGGAGAACATTGAATTTTTGTTGGGCATCCAACATGTCCCACCTTAAAATCTATCTGCCACAACCTGGGATTGTAATGATTCTATTCATCCCTATTCCGAAAATACTAATGGACAATGATACACCACCACACAAAGCCAAGTAGTGCTCTCAAGTCTCAAAATCCAAAGACATGGGGAAAATTTTGAGCTGCTTATGAATTTTTTCCAGAACTATCAATTTTCTGGACATGCCCTGACACAATAATGTTTAAAAGTACATTAACTTCCTGAGATTAGGAAACGAATGTGCATCCCCACCCCAGCTGCAGGCTTAGACTATTTTACCATCGATATCTGACCTTGTTAGTACTAGGCAGCCGCATTGTATGATATCAAGCGAGTGAAATTCAACTTCACACGTAGAGCGGCATTACCCACAGTGGAAGATGATGACTTCACCACTCAGATGAGAAATAGATTGTTAGAGGAACTTTTTGTCTATTGTACCTGCCTCAGTAGTTTGGTAAGAACCCAGTGCTTTCATCTCCGACAGGGCCTCCTCTTCAAAGCGCTCCCGTCCGTCAAGCAGTATGCTTAGATATTTGTAAATATTGCTTTGAATCATGAGCTTAATATCCTGCAACTCTTCAACAGTAAACTTGTTTCCATACAAAAATTTGGCCTGTTCAATGACGCATTAAGAGCAGAAAAATATGAGTATCAACACTAGTAAAACATTCTTACAGATATAACATAACCTCCAGAGTAAATCAAGCTTCAAAAGAGTTTATGAAATAGGCAGAGTGAAGGAAAGACGCGTAGGTATGAACTAATTGTTGATGCACTGAATCAATCTGAGATACATGTCATCTTCAGCAACAGAATGAAAATTGGGAAAGAATGACAGGAAAGAATTTTAGTCTTATGCCCAATCTGTCAAACTGAGTGATACATTTTTGCAAGAATTCAAACACCAAGATGGCAAATATTTGTAGCCACTGATCCTTTTGGTCCATGAATTATAAAATACACTATAGAAACTGATCGTGTCAGTTTCCTGTTTAAGGACTAACTTTTTCACACTGATGCTCAGGAGAAAGAAGGTGAAGGGCATGTAGTTGACAATTTGTATACAACTTTCAATCAAACGTGATCAGTAAAAGTTTCTCATACTTCTTTTGGGGCTGAAAAAGAGAAGGCTTGGTTGAGTTGAAATTAATGCATGATGAATACAATGTACATGTATACAATATTCATCATGCAGTATGAGTTTACAGATTGACGCAATAAATCAGCAATGCCCCAATATATAATCTGTCATCAAGAATTTTAGCGAACTATTTTAACAAATCTAATAGCATTATAAAAAATTATAGAAAATACTTAGAATCACCTCCCAATTATATATATGCTCCAGTATAGAATGAAATCTGCTAAACTTCCCATCTTCCCAGATTTATATCAAAAGAAACAGAAACCTTCACCACTTTGTAGGATTTATATTTCCAATTAAATATCTCATATTCATTGAGAAATAAAAATTTTAGACTGTATTGCTAATCAATTAATGTCGTTTCAAATGGTCGTGTATGTGCTTTTGCAATTCAACTCAAGTCAAGGAAAGCCTCTTTCCAACAAAAGACAGGAAGCATCTCAGTTAAAAGAAATTAGAATGATAGATTTTGTCCAGATAATTTTGATTCTTTCATTGAACGCTTTTCTAATTGTACATGAATTCCTATCAGGAAGCATACTCAAGAACAACAGGCTAATGCTCTCATTTTGATCTAAAATCTATGCACTTTTCTGCTTTTGTTATTTCATGATCAATTTGTAAGTTCTTTTTCTTTAGTATTAATGTTATATTTAAATTTTAAATGGATAAGTTATGAATTTGAAAATACTTACCATCTGCAAATTTTGCAAATAGTTGATTTTTTTTTAACATTTTAGTGGTTGAATATTAGATGCTGAATGGCTTAAAAAGAGTACTAACACTCCAGCAAATAACATTTTAACCACCTTCTTTGCGAAATTATGCTAGAATTGAAATCTCGTCCATCATCATAGCCATTATTATCATCCATGTCCAGTGTGACGTATTGTTGAAAGAAGATACCAGTTAACAGAAAGGCGCATCAAACTACCCTAAATACATTAAAACATGGCGGGTGCACACAAATGAGATATTTACAAATAAAAGCACATATACTCCTATCTGGAGGATACGGGTAGACAGTTACCATAACGACCAACAATCATATTTTAAAGACCATGAAAAAGCAGAGCTAAGAAGTTAGAATAAACATGCCCTCTAACCAATTAAACATTCAAAATCCACCTGCACTGCCTGCGCTATTTATTGTTCGCTATGTTATCAAAGACCATTGCCCATTTGAAGTACACACAAAATGCCAGTACCTGCTTAAAAACAGTGCTGGTTCCAGAGCCTTGAAGCCCAAGTAGAAGAAGTTTCTGAATTTTTTTCTGTTCCAGATAATTTGGAACGGTAGTATAGTTGCTAGGCTCATCCCTTTGTCCCTGAGGCTGACCATGGGGTACAGGCAAAGAGAACAAGGAACAAACAAGCCGCGTTGAAGCCTGTCTAACAAAGAGAATTTCTAAATGTTACACAAATGATTCCCACACTCTAATATAGTCTCCAAAATGTATTCAACTAGAAGTCTTCTGATCTGTACCTTCTCCCAAATATTTCCCCTGATATTGTTCTGACCTTCTTCCTCATAACGACCATCATCATACACCCAAAAATGAGTGTCACGTGGGCATTGCACCTTCGCCAGCTGAAACATGATGCGTGTAGGTTAGAGTTGAGTCCATGCAAGTGCTACAGACAGAAAATGGGGGCTAAGCCGTTATAATGTGAAAGTCTGAGGTGCTCTCTCAAGAGGAAAAATGGGAGTAAAAATAAACTACAAGAAACAGCCATTCTATGTAAGAAGTGAACAGAACCCGATAATGGGGTTCATCACCTCACTTGGAGGCAATGTTTACAACATGGCAACCTCAAAACAAAATTATCCGTCAGAGCGCCTCTACGTAAATAGAAGCTTGTATCCATGCATGGGTAGTGGAAAGGAATTGTTGATTTCATTTACTAATCAAATGTGGATCTTTTTAGGAACACTTATTCTAAAGGATATAATAATGAAAATGCTACAACTCAATAGCATTACACATTCTTCCTCTTTAGAGAGGTTACCGGGCTATGCTCATTCAAGGGGAAAGGGCCTAACAAAAACCATTCTTAGCCACCAGCCCTTTTGAATAAGTTCTACCAGAAGCTTTCGACTTATACCCAAGCATTTTCCCTCAACATACACCTGAGCTCTGAAAGCAGCACACAATTGATTAAGCAACTTGCACGAAATCAATTCTCTAATGGGTGTTTTTGCACATTTATTTTCTTGGTTGTTAGTGCTTTAGTTTGACTGCAGCTACCATGCAGTACCAATATTAAATGTTGTCAGGTAGAAACAAATTCAGTGAACCAAAATATGATGATGCCATACTTCACTGAAGTTAGACGACACTAGTATACTGGCAGCTTTTTCATGTATAATAAAAATCTTAAACTAGACCCAAAAAGCTATGTATACGTGGTACGGTGGTGAACATCCTCCAAAAAGCAGCCACTATGATCCAATGCACAAAAAAAAAAAGGAAAAAAAAAAAAAGAACTCCTGCAACTCAATTCTGAATACCTTAGTGTTTGATTCCTTTTTTATCACAAGAAAACCATATTAAAGGCCATTATCCCGTAGTAGTCCTGTCAATTCTGGAAGATGGGAGGGGCTAGGTGGGTATAGAGGAAGCCATTCATTTTTGCACCCAGTGCTTGCCTCAAACTCAAACCCACATATTTGCACTTACTAGCACATGCTTTTAACCTTGCACCAAGCAGTGGCCAGATCTGGAGAACCAAGTAATAGCCTTTCCTTATCCACAATTCACACAAAAGAAGAAGTAAAAAATAAATAGTAAGATGCACCCTTCAGTTTGAAAAGAGAAAAAGAATTCAGAAGACAGACCTTTAGGACTCTCAGTTCAAGTTTTGTAATTTCTCGGCCATTGATGTAAACTTCAGTGTTGCCATTGCTTGCACGAGGACTAAGTTTCCCAGTAAAACTTAAGTTTGAGCTTATAATTCGATTTGGTTTTTCTCCCTCCTGTTACATCAACATGTAGAGCCTTATTGGTACCATTGGCTACCACAAGAAATGAACAATTCTTCATGCACAAAATCAGAGTTGGAAAATAAAGCCTGTTGTATCACAATGACGATGCGTTTACCTTTCCCCACATACCAGATTCCTTGTCATACCAATATCTGCCAGGCTTCAATTTCTGTGGAGGTAAAGGACACCCAAGTAATTCGGCCATCTCTTCTGGCTTCAAAGGGAACCCATTCACAATCAGCTGCTCTGGCCGAAGCTGATTAGCAGCACATTCTTTCTCTGCTTTCATTATTTGCTTGACTTCTAAAGGACAAAGCAGTCGGGATAATACCCTTGAATGTTTACCCAGTTTTGACCGCTTTGATTCATCAATTGGCTCACTGATGCAAGTAACACATTTACGTCCCTCTGGCATTGAACCCATCGCCCTAAGCACACAATTGCTGCAATACTTGGCATCACAAACCAGGCATGACTCTTTTGTTTCCCACTTCCCTTTTTCACACCTATAACAAACTCTTCTTTTATTTTTTTTCTTCTTTTCCTTGGAAACCCCAACATATTCAGGAAAAACTTGCTTCTCCACATCTATCTCTTTCCTTTCTGATCTGTCAACAGTATTGAAAGTGACAACCGGGGCTCTCCTTACTTCATTAACCAGATGTCTAGAAGCGCTATTAGGTGGGTTGTGAACAGAACCTGGAGATGCTGAAGGGGAAGCGGACGAAAAATCAGGGTTCTGCAAGACGGACACTACAGATTCCGAACTTCCAGATGCTCTTGGACTTTGAGTAGGAGGGCTCGTGACACCAGCAAGGCAAGACACTGGCAAAGGGATTGGTTCAATTACAGGGGGCACATCATAGGTCACCGACCTTCGCGATTCAGAAAGTGATTCTGCTATGGATGCAGTAGGAATCACAGTTGAATTCAAATCAAGGGGTTCAACTCTAGGAAGCTCATAAGAAACTGATGGCCCATTATACTCCATTGCTATTGAGTAATCGAGCTCAGACTCCTCTTCTGGGAGGGGAGCACCAGGAGGGAGCATCTTTCTCACCATCTCCCTCCAATCCTGTCCTCCGTCTTTCTCCATCTCTCTTCCACACCAGTTCAAATTATCGAAAAAATCTACAACTTCAATCTCAAACTACAATAAAATACCCCTTACTTTCAGAAGACTTTGATCACAAAAGCCAACAAAAGAGGTTTTAATATCAAAGTAACTGAACACATGAGCCGGTACACAAATTTGAAAACCAACAAGCACTGAATCAACAGAGAGAGTGAAAATGTTGCAATCAAACCACAAGACCAGACCCACAACAAATAATCCACAAAAAGAGGAGTTAAGCAAATAATAGGGTATTCAAACCAATCCCAATTCGCGCATACGACCAATGAAATGTCAACACCACCAAAGTCGCAATCCGAGGGTCCTCCTTCAAAAGCCTTCAAATTTGAAACAGTTAATCATGTAGCGACAAGGATTGGAACCAAATTCAACATTCCAAGCACGAGATTTCAGCAAATAAACTGAAAACATTTGTAGACTTCAGAATTCAACAAACAAAACTGGTAACTTCAAATTATGTACTTCAAAAGGGTTTTCAACATTAGAAATCGCCAATACTAAGTTGAAAGTGTTGAAAGTTTCAGAGTCAAACGAAACACCAAACAAATAAAAAACCCAGAAAGAAGACGCTTTCAAAAAGAAACATATACTGATATAAAACAAAAGAACTGGGTATATCAAAAAAAGATTCAGAAAATTGTACTATCCAGTAGAACTTCGACTTTAAGATTGAATCTGAGAAGCACTTACTTTTGAAACCTTCCAAGCTCTGAAAATTCAAATGCGGCAAAGCTTCTTTTGCGAATCCACCAAGACAGATGATTTGCTGAAAACAAAGCAGAGAGAGAGAGAGATAGAGAGAGGAGATAGAAACGACTCATACAGCCATTTTAGAGGGAAAGAGAGAGAGAAGAGAGAGAGAGGGGGAAGTGGGGCCCACGAGCGCCTCCCACGGTTAGTACTGAAAGTGCGGTTGGATTGATTGATGAAGACAGCTGAGCTCTTCTCGGTGGGTTGCTGTGAGCCTGTGAGTGAAACGGCCACGCGCGCCCGTCAATACTGCTGTGGGTAACGCACACCACCAAGATTTTTTGTAAACAAAAATTATACTCTGCACAATTATATTTTAAAATAAATTTTATTTTAAAATTTATACTCGTAATTATAATAATTAAATTTTCATATTTTTAATTTATTATAATATTACTTTTTTCTAAAATTTTATTTGTGCAATTGATTTCTAAAAAGTCTCTGTGTCTCAATTAATCATTTTTCAAAAGCAATAATATATTTTTACACTATTTTGACTCTCAAAAGGTCTCAAACTTTTTTCAAGTGATACGATTAAAAGGTATTTTGTAATCTTAATTTTATTTTATATATAAAATAATTTGTTTTAGAGGTTTTGAAAGAGATTAATAGAGATAAGGATATTTAGTTTTTAACATAATGTGTTTTTAGTCTTAAAAAAATGCTATATAAAACGTACAAGACGATTGGGAGTTAATTGCACAAACAAAATAGAAGTGTGATGTTATAACAAATTAAAGTTACATGTACTTAATTACTACCATTAAAAGTACAGTATAAATACTTAAATAAAATTTAATATGAAATTAAAAATACAAATTGTAATTTATTCTTTTTGTAATACTGGCTCTGTTGCCACGTGCTTCGGTTAAGTGTGGAGAACAACCTCTATAAATAATATTTACTTTAGCCGTACCCAAGATATGAACAATGCATGTTTTTCCTTGGTCAAATAATATTACAAGGTGTAAAAGGAATAAATTTGCACATTAAAAACTTGTTTGTTATTGATTACTTCGTTAAGTAAACAAAATATATATAATTTTTTTTATTAAACTTTTCTTTTTTTTGAACTCAACAACAATTCAACTCATAAACTTATTTACATCACAAAATTATAAAAAAAAATTCAAGTTACTTGAACTCGAATCAATTAAAATTCGTTTTAGATTAACTTAAAAAGATAAATAAGTTAAATCTGAATATATTTTTCAAACACCATTAAATTTTCATATCAAGTTTAAATAAACTGTTATTTAACTTGATTTGATTAATATTAGTATTTATTAGGAAATAACAGACAAAGTGAGCCCTGTGGATTATGTAAATTGATGTCTATAACTATACATTTAAGAAATTATTTTTAAAAAAAAAAGCCTTATAATAATGCGAAAAGTCCCTTGAAAGTTTATGGTTTTGACAATTTCTAAAGAATTTATTAGTGTTGGAAAAACTAAGAAGGCAACTCTTTACGGTAAGACAGCGATTATCTCATGGGCACCAGTGCAGCAAACAAAGTATGAAGACCGGACACTTTTGCCAGGTGGCAAAGCTTTATTGGAAGTTTTGAACAAAACATTTCTCAAAGCAGCTTTGTTTAGCTGCATTGTCAGTACAATAACCTTTTGTGAGTGAAAATGGTTAAGGACAGTTACGTCCGTTGATCAAGCACGATTGAATACTTAACATCTCAAACAGATCCCACCATCTGCATTGGTCAAGCATTCAGCCGCACCTCACAAGAGACGCGACGCCGCTGTCCATTTATACAGGTATGGTGGAGGGGCTCCAGCTCTTCTCTATCTTGGCCGCTCTTGCTAGGTCAATAAATCAATGTGGAGGATCATATGATTAATGTCAATTGGGACCCACATAGAGTGGACAGTCAATATGGAGACGGGTTGTGCAGTTCTATTATTATTTCCCATGTCCTCAATAAATTTATTGGCCAGTGTCTGATTTTGTTTGTCATTTAATGTTGGTTTTGGTAAACCACTGCAATGGGGCGTTTGGTGGGTCACAACGTTTTAGGAGACAAAGGCATGTATTTCATTACCAAATATAGTGAATCTTTTTTGGGATTGCTTTTAGGAATTGTTTTCTAGTCTTTAATTACAACCAAAAAAAATAAAATAAAACAAAATAAAAGACGTGTTTATCTTATAAAAAAAATTACACCAAAAAAAAAAAAAAAACATGTTTATTTCATTAGAATTATTTGGTGATCGTATTTTTAAGCCATTTAAATAGATGTATTGTTTTAAAGTAAAATGCTTTAAGTTAGTTACATTGTTTTGTAAAACTATGTATAATTCTTTTGTTGTTCGTATAATATTACTATTTTTCCTATATAGGAATGAATCTAGTTTCTGGGTGATTTTGCTGAGGCAATGTATAATTTTTCAAGCATTTAAAAGATTATACATCTTATGTATTTCTAAAAGAAGTATTTGAAAATTTTAATCTCAAGTATTTCCAAAGTAAAAATAACTCACATAAACTGTATTAGAATTTTTACTGTGAAAAGTTAAAAATTTAAACTAAGTTTAAAAATAAGAGAAAGGAAAATAGATACTCAACAAGTAATTTGACCTTTCTTATCCTGAAATGACGTTCAATCCCAAAAATTGAAGCTGCGATTAAAAATGCTTTCATCCATGCTTGAATGAAGGAGAAGATGAAACACATTTGCAAATTTTTGAAAGTTTCATTGGCAAGTAATATTGTGAGATTGAACTTCCAACCTAATCCACCTATCTTCAAAAGTAAGAATATGGTATTTTTTTGCAGCATAATTACTTTGACCCCTTTTTTAATTATCTAGGTATTAAATACAATGTCAACATCCAAAGCGTATTAGAGGATATTCTGCAGAATAAAATATGAATGGATTAAGACTTGAAGTGGCAAAGAGAACATGCAATTCACTCTTTCAACGGTCAAATAATTACACACAGGAAGTATCAATATATATATATATTAAACATGAAGAATAACATTCTACCAAATAAAAATATAACCTAACCCAATGTCATCCTTTTTATCTTGTGCCCTAGCCCGAGGATGCCCATTAGTTGTTTTGGGCTTGAGTTGGAACAACCTCAACAAGGCAGCTTGAAACGAACCACCTCGCATCATCTGGGCAAAAATTAGTAGCCTGTTTGGTTGTGGTCATAGTTTTTATTTTTAAAAAATTATTAAGATCGTGTTTCGATTTTGTTTTTTGTGTGAATCAAAAAATTTGAGAACTGCTTGTTGTTTTTATTCTCAGAAATAAAAAAATAGGACTATTGAAAATACCATCGTATTCATATCGTTTTTATTTTTTTATAAAAACAGTTTCGAAAACTCAAAAAATTCTTTTTTAATGGTTTTTAAAACTTGGGTGTTTTCTGAAAAATTTTTCGAAAGCAAGTTTCAAAACCAATTTACCAAATCCGATTTCAACAAAAACAGTTTTTAAAACTAATTTGTCAAATGCAATTTCAGTATTTTTGAAGTTTTCATTTTTTTTTCTCAAGAAAACACGAAAAACAAAAAATAAAAAACAAAAACTACACCGAAAGGATAATTTTTGCCCAGCATTCTTAGGACCTTTCTATTCACTCCATACCCTGCCACAATTTTAATGGTGAACCCATCACCATCTGACCACTAACAGTGGGTTGGATCTACCGAGACTACAATATGAGTGGTTATGGAGATTCTTGGAGGTACCTTATGGAGCCACCTTTTGATAAAACATTATCCTATCCAGAAAATCTACATGTCCCATAATCTGACACACTTTAACTGGCTGAAATTTTCTTGCTAAATCTCACTGATGAGATTCAAAATCCACTCTAACCAACCCTACAATTCATGCTATTTGCAAATCAGTCAATACTGAGAAAAAAGATTCAAGCCAAATCATAGAAGTAGCAGCTTACACACTATCAGTGAAATCCAATTCCATTCTCCTGATTGGTTTTCTGCCCAATTCCATCTCCAATAGAATTCCTGATTCAGATTTTCCAGTTCCTCTCTCCCTTTTCTTCTTTCAATTTCAGTTGTTTGGTTGCTGTTACATACATATTGATGGCTGTGGAGTTAGGCCTTTTAGATTGGTTTGTCATGCTGTAGGATACAGGATGATTGGGACATCAGTCCGTCAAACCCATTTCTTGATACCCCAGGAGGATCTCCCACAAAGCCCAGAATCCAATTTCAGGCTAAGGGAACAAGAATGTGTCTCCCTCTTGAAGAAATGCAAGAACTTGGAAGAATTCAAACAATCCCATGCTCATATCCTCAAGCTGGGGATGCTATGGAGTTCTTTCTGTGCAAGCAATCTTGTTTCCACCTGTGCTCTCTCAAATTGGGGCAGCATGGATTATGCCTGCTCGATTTTTCGACAAATCGAGGACCCTGGTTCATTTGCATTCAACAACATGATAAGGGGACATGTCAAAGACATGAACCTAGAAGAAGCTTTACTGTTATATAATGAGATGCTTGAGTCTGGGGTGGAGCCTGACAATTTCACATACCCAACTCTTCTCAAAGCCTGTGCTAACTTGCCAGCACTTGAAGAAGGAATTCAAATCCATGGTCACATTTTCAAGCTAGGGTTTGAAGATGATGTGTTTGTGCAGAACAGCTTGATCAACATGTATGGAAAGTGTGGAGAGATGGGATTTGCTTGTTCCGTTTTTGAGAAGATGGGAAACAGGACTGTTGCCTCGTGGGGTGCCCTTATTGCAGCTCATGCCAACTTGGGCATGTGGGGTGAATGCCTTGGGGCCTTTGGGAAAATGAGCAGTGAAGGGTGTTGGAGGGCTGAGGAGAGTATATCAGTCAGTGTTCTCTCTGCCTGTGCCCATTTGGGTGCCCTTGATTTGGGAAGGTCCACCCATGGGTCCTTAGTAAGGAACATTCAGGGACTCAATGTCATAGTAGAGACTTCCTTAATAGACATGTACGTAAAATGTGGCTCTCTAGAGAAAGGGTTGTCTCTCTTCCAAAGAATGGCCAAGAAAAACCAAATGTCCTACAGTGTAATGATCTCGGGGCTCGCCTTGCACGGGCGCAGCCTTGAAGCCTTGAAGGTCTTCTCGGAAATGCTCAAAGTAGGGCTGGAACCAGATGATGTTATTTATGTGGGAGTTTTAAGTGCTTGTAGCCATGCTGGCCTTGTTGGGGAGGGTCTAAAATTTTTTCAGAGGATGAAACTTGAGCCTACGGTTCAACACTACGGGTGCATGGTAGATCTCATGGGCCGAGCTGGGATGCTCGATGAAGCTTATGAGCTTATCATGAGCATGCCAATGAAGCCGAACAATGTCTTGTGGCGCAGCCTTCTCAGCGCTTGCAAGGTTCATCAAAATGTTGAAATGGGGGAGATTGCAGCCAGAAACCTATTCCTATCAAACACACACAATGCTGGTGATTATGTGGTGGTTTCAAATATGTATGCACAAGCTCAAAGGTGGCATGATTTAGCTATGATCCGAAAGGAAATGGCAACCAAGGGCTTGACTCAGACGCCAGGATTCAGCTTGGTTGAGGTGAGAAGGAAGGTCTACAAATTTGTTTCGCAGGACAGGTCATACCCTCAATGTGATGGCATCTATGAGATGCTTCACCAGATGGAATGGCAGCTGAAATTTGAAGGCTATTTCCCAGATAAATCTCAGGTATTGCTCGACATAGATGAAGAAGAGAAGAGACAGAGATTGAGCAGCCATAGTCAGAAGCTGGCAATTGCCTTTGCACTCATCCATACATCTCAGGGTTCTCCTGTAAGGATAGTCAGAAACATTAGAATGTGTAGTGATTGTCATTCATATACTAAATTTATCTCGACAATCTACGGACGAGAAATTAGCGTTCGGGATCGGAATCGGTTCCACCATTTTAAAGATGGAACTTGCTCTTGTAGAGACTACTGGTGAGGGGTATAGAATCCGAAACTCAAGAGTACATACCAAAGTCCCAAAAAAATATTGACTCGACTGTTTTCTAAGGATTCACAAATCCATTCTCATCCAAACTCCTGAAATAAGCACTAAAAATCATTCTGCTACTCCAATTTTCCATGAGGGAATTGAAAGGTAGAAGAATTTGGGTCTCCCACATAACTTCCCCAGCTAGTGTCATACATATTACCTTTGAATTGTACAATGTTCAAGGAAACTACAACAGGTAACCAATGGACTTTTATTATTTAGCAGGTTCTATAAACTCAACTGGTGAAACATGCAGATTACAGTTGCCACTGGACATAAAATGACGTATTAAAGGAAGAAATGGCTATGTAATTTCCTAGGCCCGCGGATCACTGCTCTCTAAAGAAACACCACGGGGATCTTCTCTCACCAGCAAGGCCAGAACATTGAGTGAACTCCATGCTTTGGAGACATTGCTGCTTGCATTCCCTAAGGTCACAGCAAAAACAGCATCAAAACCACCAGCTCCAGGAACTCCAGCCAATAAAACTCCTTCCATATTCATAGTAGCGTCCAAAAGCTGAGTTTGCAAGTCAGGTTCTATCTGTGAATTTGTATAGAGAAAAACACAGTCAAACATAGTAGTGTCCAAAAACTGAGTTTGGAGGAGGAGACAAGCATCCTAGTAAAAAGAACCTACCGGTACGCCTGCAGCCTCACCCATCAGGCGCATGTGACACCTGATCTCAAGCATAGCATCTCTTGCTCCTAACAATGCTTTAAAAATTTCTGCGTCACTTGGTTCACTGGTCCGCTCCATCCACTGTTCATGCAACCAGAGTTTATAAGATCAGCTGGGATATCATATAAAAATTCTGAATGGTTGAAAGAATTTTAAGCCACAAAATATAAAAAAATAAATAAAAAGAACACAGGAAGACATTTTTTGCATCCTAGATGGAATAAATGAGTTCAACTACTTGAACAAATTCCATGACTCATAGCAAGAATATAATGTGCCTAACCAAGAAGCTTACAACTTTTTTCCAAAGATTACTATACTTGCCATAGAATGAAGTAGGAACCAGTTATGAAGTGATTGAATTGCCTCACATCACCGAGTGAAATAGTATGGCACAGCTGGCACTACATGTACTGAGTACTTTAGATGGCATTTCTTCAGCAGCCATGGTTAATTCAACTATGAAGCTATGAAATAAGATAGTACTCGCAGTCATCCCTCTTTTGAAAAGTGTGATGTGAAATGTTCAAGAAACCAGAGGTTTATGTGAGCTTTGCATCATATTAAAAATGTTGCACGGCATAGTCGTATTGATTTAAGTGATTTAACTCATCACTCTTGTGGTGAATTGTAGCAGAGGAGGCAAAGATTATGAAGATATACATCCCAATGTGCAACAATATATCCTTACCCTGGAAATCACAATGAACAATGTCGTATCTTAAAGAAGCTTAAAAGGCATTTGAAACATACCACATGACTGTACCATATATGTCATTCCTGTCTCATGTTGCATTACAATGGTTGTGGTGTTTTACACAGGTTAAACTACCTTTTCACCACTGTAGTTTGGGCTGGTTTCAGTTTGGTTCTTGTCATTTCAATTTGCCCAAATTAAATCTTATAGTTCCTAATTTATGTCTAATAGCTCCAACAGTTACCTTGCGGTAGGAATTTGGATTGACAAAAAGTATTTGACTATCACATGCTGTAATAAAATTTATTCATCACTTTGCCTTTTACTAGGGTAAGGGTCGGTTGGATTAACCCACTTCGATCATATATATACATACATGAATGTTAAAGATTTACTTATGTATACATACACATAGAGAAGGGTCAAGAGTGTGCTTGATGGCAAACCAATTATACTATAAAGCTTTATAAAAGAGATTATAGAGGTGATAGTGGGCCTGGATTTTGCAGATAGATGAAGTTATTGGATGTGGTGGTGGTGAGCCTTGTAGTAGAGGAAGGGTGGAGTTGGTAGTCCTAGATGTCCTTGCAAGAGGGAGAAGAGCCCCGGGCCGGGGGGCGGTGGGGGGGTGGTTGTGTTTAGAAGTAGGTGGTGGTGGGTCTTCTGCTAGAGAGTGAGACTGGGTGGCCACCTCTGTGGGGATGGAGGGAGGTCCTTCTTCTGGAGAAAGAAAGTACGTGAAGTAATTTTGTTGAAAACTTTAGTTGATGGAGGTGGAATAATATATTTACAAGAAGGTACAATGGTAATTTTGTTAATTTATTCATGAACATGAATGGGTGTTGAAGGATAAACCTATTAGGCACCAATTAGAAACTATAGGGTTTAATTCTAAGAAGCACAGACACATATCTGTGACATGGAAACGACACGTTTCGAACTCAACAATTTTTAAAAAATGCAGGTCACGACAAGATGGGGACATGCATAATTATATGTATATATTTATATGTCGTAGATATGAATATTTTACTCAAAGATAATTAAAAAATTACAAGACTAAAAATCATGTATTTTATAGCTTAAACATCAATTTAGTTATAACTCAATGTTTTTATGTTCTAATTGGATCTCAAGATATTTTCTTGGTTGCTGCAAGAGGAGCGGAATGATTTGATTCACATTGTAGTTACTGAAGAGAAGGAAGGCCAATACTAGCATAGATTGAGGTGGTCAGAAAATATGATATAGCTAAGGATTCAACAACAAATGGATCCCTGGATAGAGCTGTCTGGCAGGAAAAGGATTTTGCTACATACTATTTCCAGCGAAAGAAGGCTTTAATAAGAAAATTACGAATTGCAATCTACAGTGCACAAAAATAGGCACATTATGATATGGATTTTCCAAACTGGGAGACTCAAACCTGGGGGCATATACAAAACAAGTACACAAATATGTCTAGAATTTTTTACACGGTTCACGGAATGGGAGGCTGAAGGCAAACTACAACCTAGAGACATGGGGCCGAGCAACCCCAATTCACTCATTTCAAATACAAAGGCCAACTTAGCAAGTGGAGAAAAGAAAACAGTGAGACAGAAGAATGCTCTTCAAATTGGCTGGCCAGCCAGTCTGCCAAAGAGTTGTCCTCCTTATGAATGCAAGTAATCTTGCAATACCAGATTTGATGAATTATGCTTCTACGTGTATAAATGTGTTTGGAAAAACATACAAATACATGCAATACAATTATATCTTATCAACCAAACAATAAGCAAAAACTCAATTATTGATTGCAATAGATTTTCTAATTGGGCACAAAAGCAATCAAACCCATCAGAAGTTTTTCTTCTATGATCCAGGACATCACTGGTTCAGACATCCAATTGGTCAGGTCTTTGAGGATGAAAATTTGGAAATTCTCTTAGATTAACTGGCTGTCTACATTCTCAGCACTTTGTTATCCATCTTTCATTGGTAGAACAATCTTGAGAAAAGGTATTTCAGACTTACTTTTACTTTTTTCCTCTCTCTGCTCGCAAGATAATACTCAATAGTTGGAGAAAGTCTTTGTTCAGTTGAAAAAGGATACTAGTCAAATCATAGACAGCATAAAAATCAAGTGAGCCGGTTACATAAGAATTCATGAAAATTAGCTTTTTTTTCCCTTCATTGGCATGAATATTACCTATAGTTTTCCTTTAATGAGGAAATGAACCTCTTCACACAGCAAACAGAACCAGACACTCGTTGCAAGTGCCATGATCTACTGAGTTAATCCAGTGGTCCTCTTACTCATTAACATTCTTATCTTGAAAATTTTCTCATTAATATTCTTACCTTTAAAAAATTTTCATCCGTTACAACAGCAGCAAAATTTCATATACCTCTACCTCTTTAGTGGCTACTGGTATAGTTAGTTTTGGAATTACCTTTTCTGATGTGTGCATGCTGCAGTTATCGATAAAGGATTTATATGAATCCCAATGTTCTTTTGCCATTGTGCTTAACATATTGAGGTGGATTTCAAGTGCTGAATTTGCCTCTGACAACTTTCTCCAAGTCTCCAGGGCCTTCTGAGGCTCAGATTTTTGCCACTTCTTGACAGCACCCACCATTGATACTGTGGATGATCCTCCAGTTCCTGGTTCTCCTAGTAACTGCAAATGCATCACAATTACCAATCGCATTAATAAAGGAACTGGGCTCCCATGGTTTCCACAGAACAGGAAAAAGCTCTTACAAAGTGTAAACTATTTTTTGAAATGGAAAAAGAGAAAGTAGTATAGCAAATTAAGAATGTTGGCTTTGAGAGAGTCTTATTTGTGTCTTTGGTTGGTTGATATTATTTCACCAGAGATCAGCCAGCCCCAGGCAGGCCCCGAAGGCACAGCCTGATCCTCATGGGCTAGACACACCCAAATAGTGACTGCCCAGCCTCTGGACATAACCCACTTAACCCACAGACCCTAAATGGACCACAGGGGTACATGACTAACCCAATCATTGAGAAAATGATCTACAAGGGGGGGAGGGGAGGAGGAGAATAAGACATCAACCAATGTTAGGACCAGTAAAGGCAGCAATGCTCCTTTGGAGCCATTGACCTTCATGCAGTGAAAAATTATTTTTCTACCCCTGATTACTATGTGATGATAGAAGAGCCGAAATAGTCATTTGCCGAACTATAAGATCAAGTATAAGGAGTCCGATTAGTATTTCATGGGATATAGAGGACTATTTTCTACAAATTGGCAGGCACATGATGTTAAGGAAAAGGATGGAAGGATATGTTTCACCTCTGGCCAGCAAGGTCCTTATGAGAAAGTAGCTTTATTAACAAAATATATAAGGGAGGGAGAAATAGCATCTTGTCATCACATTATTTGGCCATATAACATCTCTGTGTCTGCCTGCGAGCATGGATTTGAATATGTAAGTTAAATAGCAACTATGGTACATGGCAACGTACTTACAAGATTCATCAATGGAGGCAATGAAAATTTAGTCCTCTCATGGTCCCATTTTCCATTCAGGACATCACTAATGACTTCCTCAAATGCCTTTCCTTCAACTGCATCCTGCAACTCCATATTAGGAAAAATTATAAATAAGAGAAATTCTACTGAGAGTCTGTAGAAAAATACACTAATATTTGTGTTTGTACCAGTTGATGCTATTATTCTTCCAGATATAAATAAAAATTTTCACCTAATTTATGTCAAAAATAAGATAGACGGGCATTCTGTCAATTCCTTCATCGAAACTCTATCAACTACTATTAATAGGGCGAAGAGACACTTGCAGCCACAATTCACAACAATCCAGATGAGTCAACTATGATTTTGTTTTCTTATTATGATTCATTTCTTCGGGGAGGGGGGTGGAGGCGGAGAGTAAGAGATAGCAGGGTGCAACATTAGAAGATTGGACTGTCAAGTGTGAAACATTAGAATCAAGTCTAAGGGTAGTAAATGAAGCACAATGTCAAGTCTATCTTCAATCCCCTTCCTCCCTGAAATCCTGAATTGACAAGACCGTGATTAGGTAACTGCCTTCCCAAGGGATGAGGTCAGTGAATAATCAATTTGGAATATAAAAATCTATTTGGAACATCAGTCTCTGCCATTTTTGCTAAGATCAACTACCTTGTTGCACTATGCGTGCCAGCATGAACAATGTTGGCAATATTTACAAAAATCACATGTAGTATCAATTAAACAAGCCTACATGGCCTAGAGACTTACAAGCTGCCAAAGGAACCGTCCTAAATAAGTTATCATCATCACAAAGTGGTTCCCAAAAAGGCACTAGCAAAAACAAATTCATGCATAACTTTCTAACCTTCTTTTGTTTTCCTTGTTAATTGCTATCCATTCCTTCCCATCACAAGCTCTATCACAGAGCTCTTGATATTTGATAATTTGAATATTTTCATGCTCTCTTTTGATCATTGATGAATAATGAATAATGAATAATGACTAATAGGAATACTAATGCTATCATCCATGTGCCAAAATTTACAGCTATGTCAATACTTAATTAAAAATCAAAATGTTTCATGCTATAAAAATCTCTATGCAACTGGAAATTATTTGGGTGAACTTAAGGATTTATCTGCTCCATATGTTTTTCATGGTTTTCTATATTTCTAATGAGTTTTTTGGCCCGTTCTTTGTCTATTTGTGAAACCAGTTATATATCTATTTCATTAGTTAACATTTTTCTCAATTTTTATATCATAGAATTCTCAATCCTCTCCAAAAAATCCAACCTGAAAAAAAAAAGGCGGGATCTCTGATTTTGACAACTTGGAAAAACCATTGTTGTAATTGTGCTTCTGTCAGTTCTACTTTGCTAGTTAGGATAAGGAATTCTGACGCTCCCTGCAAAGCATCTCAGAAGTATTCTAAAATATGGCAGAGTAACAACATAACAATTGTAAAAGAGTAATATCTATGCATATTATGTATCCACATATAAACATAAATTTATTTTTGTGATAAGTAACATAAATATATAAGTATCTGTCCACAGAGAGAGAGAGAGAGAGAGAGAGAGAGAGAGAGAGACCTGAGCAGAAGAAAGCACTTCTGGTGAAAAGCGGACATATCGTTGACTCCCATAAACTGCAGAACTAACATCAAACCCACTGCCAACTTTCCCTTGTGCAATACAGTGAGCAGTTTGAGCTATCACATGAACCACATCAAGATCCACAGTACTCTCCTTTTCCTGGTGTTGATCTTTGGACAATGAGGGAAGCTTAACAACTCTAAGGTAATGAAGTAAAGCAGCAACCACTGCAGTTGTCATAGCTGCAGATGATCCCAATCCAGTTTTTGCAACTTCGGGCTTTCGATTTTTTCCCTTTGCTTCTTCAGAGTTGAAAGTAATTGATGAAAATGGTGGAAGAGCAGCTAATGATTCTGGTGTCAGTGGGAGTTCACGTGCTTCAATCTACAAAAATGAAAGAACAAGGTATAGCACTGGGTCCTCAATCATCAGGTGACAATGAGAGTTCTGATGAAACATATTCTCAGGAGGGCTTCAAAATCCATGATGATCATAAATGGGAACCATCATATAGTATGGACATGTTCATAAAGCATTTGAACTTTCATGAAGAAATAAAAGAAAAAAAATACTTGCATCTGTGTTTTGTCACATGCTAGTTGTATTTATATGCACTTCTTCCAACAGATGTAACATGCTTTTAGCCAATTTGAGATATGTGATACCATTCAAAACACCAAGGACATGGTGTGATTAATTTTTTTCTTCTTCATGAGTGACCAGCCGACCACATCAAAATCCTCATAGTGATTTTACACTATTAAAGCTGTTAGCTAGCTCCCAAAGATGTAATGCAACACAATAAAAGAGCTGGTACATTTATTCAGAGAAAAGCCATGAGAAAACAGCATCTGAAACAAGAAGCATGATGTTGTCATGGTATATATGGAGCAGCGCACAGTGGTATCTCTGGGATGTGGTCCTATGCAAGCTTCAAAAGAATAGACTCAAAGAAATAGCCATTAGAGAGATTAGAGAATAATTTCTGAATCACTTTGAACCATCTAATTGTGTGAGTTAATCACTAGTTGTAGTAAAGTCATGAATAATATGTATGGGCAGCAAGCATGCAGTGCTTAAGTCATTTGAGGCCTTCGGGCTGCAAATCTACAAAATGGCATATATTAGTAACTTTTATATCTGAACTGTCCACAAGTGGATATATAGGAGACTTCTATTCATTCTCTTATCATTGGTATTGGTATTGGTATTGGTGGGTTGCCAGGTTAAATTTTCTTATATTGGTATTATTTGGCCTTCAGTCAGATGGCTCCACCAGATTGACCACTATATTCACAAGGGGCACCCTGCAGGTTTGAAGACAACCCTGTACCTCTGCACGCATGCATAAATATGGGATGTTATACCATTGTACTAAAATGGGAAAATATCCATCTAGCCTTGTATTTATGTAAAACATTCTATCTTGTACTTGAGGCTTGTGCCCTCTCTGACATGTTATGCAAATATACTATAGTAATCAAACAAAAAATAAAAAACCACCAAGGAGAGACAAGCTTTAGTCGTACTCTTTTGTCCATCATGCCACTTGGAAAATTGTGTTCTCTCTCCAGCGCCCCCCACCAAATAAAATCATTCCATTTCCAATCTTGCACCGTCAACCACACTCAAACACATGGAACACTTGGAAAATTCAAGTTTTTACAATTTGGCTTGATCTAAACTTTGACTCTCTAGGTCTAGGATATGAAAACATCTCATGTCAGTATAATCACTGAAAATATGTAACGGTAAAGGTACAGATATAGACAAAAAATGATTCAAAACCTCACTGTCATTCTGAAATTTAGTAGCTCAGAAAGTGTAATCATTATGGTAGAAATTTCGAGTGGAATAACATTTTGCAACAGAATCCATCCATCAGAATTCAGAGTTGTGTTTCTAATCAATGGCAAGTTTAAGCTCAAAGGTTTCTGCACAATAATTATTGCAATATATATCAAGAAACCTCTACTTGTTGCTCTTGCTCATTTGTTGACTTTGCTGATTGTCAGCAACTGAATCAGAAACAATAAACTAAAATTTTTCCCAAAATCATGGTACGATTCTTGTTGAGGCTATATGTATTAAAGAAGAAACAATATGACAGGCAAAAAAGATGAGTAAATAAATGCCACTAGAGTTGACTAAGTTAAAGATTTTTATAAATATAGTAGGAAAGGTAGGATACCTGATTCCGATATGAATAGAAGTCATTGCAACCTAAAATTGTAATATCAAGACCTGCATGACTAATCCAATTGAGACATTAGATATTAAAGATCACTTTCAATAAGAAAGACGAAGTACCAAACATTACCTTGCAAAAGTAGTTTGTGTAAAATATCCTTCTTATCCTTGTCAAATGTTGCATGGGCTGCTGCTACAGCATATTGCACCGCAAATTCTACAAAGGGGTTCCTTGATTCACTGAGATTTTAAGCCAACAATAATAAACATCACCCGATCATTCATCATACCATTGTTTGCCCTGTGATTGGGCTTAAGTCACAGAGAACCCAATCAAAATAATTTCTTTTTGGATAAAATGGAAACATTTGATTACCATTAAATATACACAAGTATAGCACAACTAATAGAAGCTTGCCTTGAAGAGACACACTGAAGTGTTGAATGTTTTAGAGACATTTTGTAAGTAGTTGTTCTTGACATCTGAGGAGAAGTTAATTTCACCTCTGTCCATTCCTGAAAGAGCATGAAGAAAACAGTAATATCATGAATATTGAGCACAAAAGATGGCATTTCACAATGGTAAGACAGTAAAGACACTAAATATCACAATAAAAAAATACTCCTCTATGGAGCTAGAAAGGCAACAATTTATTTAATGAATACTAAACGGCATTTACTAAACTGAAGCTTTAAATGTTCTAGTAACATTTTGTATGTAGTTTCTTTACATCTGAGAAGTTAATTTCACATCTGTCCATGCCAAAAAAGCCATGAAGACAATATTTTAAAGAAACAAGAAAACCTAAAAACATAAACAAACCAACACTCAAGTCTGAAGAGGATAAATTTTAAAGAATGATCATGCACCCATACCCAGCTGTCAGGTTTAATTTCCTCGAAAAGTGGCTTCACAATTGTGTAGAAACGAGCGTTCGTACTGAGTACAATCCCCGCATTGGGCCTCTCCAAAACAAGATAACCCCCAGTCATCAAGACCTTTCCGGAAGCAGAAGCAACTCTATTGAAAAAGCAAAATCCAAATCAATATACAATCCCATCTTTTAGCCAACCCAATCTTCTATAAACTTCTTTTGCTATGCACATTGAACATTATATGTTTATGTATAAGTATACATGCATATTATAGATACAAAAACTTCTGGGTATTTTTTTTCAGGAAATTGGAGGAACATAAGCAATTGAAAAGTCCTGAAATTTATCAGATGAACTTACACAGCCATTGCTCTTGAATTCTGAGTCTTGACTTTGAAAGTTGCGATTCAACTGAGACGAGCTGCAATCAATGCCACCGAATTCACTTCTACTTGAAACAGAACTTCACCCCCCGTTTGGCTGGTGGGAAAATGTAAGAAAAGAAAAATAAGCAAAGAAATCAAAAGCCTAAACCAAAAGATAAATTCTCCACTCAACTACCCGCACACAGCTATTTGACAAGAGTTACTTTAAGTAATTCACTCTCTAAGAAGCAAAATGCAAAAAAATAAAAATAAAAATAAAAATATTATTTTCCTTTCCCTTAGTTTCCCAACAACCAAAAGGAGGAAACGAAAGTAAGACCACAAGGAAATCTTTGTACGGACTGAGCAGTGACGAATACATTAAGTCACCGTTTCTGAGCTCCACTATCAATTCGTGGAAGCCAAGATCCAACAATTTTCAGGCTAATTACTCATTAGTGACCTTTGATCATAAATCACTGTACTTAAATCTGCCCCAAATTTAGAAAATATGAATATAAATCTTCACACACACATACATATGCATCTATATACTTGTAAAGAGAGAGAGAGAGAGGGGCCGGGAAGTAGTTACCGCCGGCCGGGAGTTACAATTACCTGCTTCGACCAGCTGACTCTACTACTCGGCCAAAGAAGACGGCTGTGGAACCGTGGCTCTTTCTCGGATTCGACGTTCAAAAACTTAAATTGGAGCATTTCAGTGGGACCCACCTCACCAACTACTCTCGGTACAAAACCCGACCGGTTTACGGGCCGAAATCCATAAGGTGTGCAACACGTGTTCGGATCTTCATTACGAATATCATCAGCTCACACCATATGTTACATTCGGGTCGTTACTCTCTCTCTCCTCGGCAGTGATTCGCACTGACAGCAAGTATCATTATCAATTGGTGAGTATTTTAGCGATCAATCTCAGACTTAGGATTTATACTCTGTTTCTATGCACGTGCCCATCGTTTGTTCTATACATCTCGTAGACATATAAATTCGGAAAAAAAGTGGTTCCACCGATTCATACATGCATGCATATATAGGTATATGTAGAATAAAGATATATGATTTAGGTTTGTGTGTTTGGAAGACTTGTGTTATCGTTTGTTCAATTATGGAAGTGATATTTGAATCGAGAAGTGATGGAATAGGGTTTTGTATGGGTTTTGATTTCGGGGTTTGTTGATTTTTGGGATGATTAGTGCTACTATTTCTTTGTTTGCTAAATTCTTTGTCCTGAAACAATTGTTGTTTTTTTTTTTAAATTATTTTTCACTATTAAGCAGATGCAATTCTAGGCAATTCATAAACGAAGAAGTGCCAGAGAGATGCAGAAATTGGGCGATTTCAAGCTGCCCCACTTCTTCAATTACCCGCCTTACTTCACGTAATTGCTTGCTCTCTTTTTCTTCGATTGGTCATCAACATTTTTGCTTTGAGATAGTTGCTTTATATGGCTTAATGGCTTAGTAAAGAAAAGAAACAAATGAGAAAGTACAATTTGGGGTTAACATAAGTGCATTTTGATGTAAAAACTGGTTCATTTTTCTTCTTTTGTGACAATTGCTCAAAACGAACCCTAAACTACAAAGTCACTTTGAAAATTTCATCTGAATTGCAATCAAAATTGCGATATTCATATAATGTTAATGAGTTTCCAACTGCCTTAATTTTTCAACTAAATTGGTACTTGTCTTCTTTTATAAATGGGGACAATCTTACTGTTACCTCATGGCGCATAAGTTTGTAAGCATATTCTATTTTGTTTCCTGAGTGGTTGGGGTGTCTGCAGAGGGCAGATTGGAGAAGACAGATCCATGTTGCTGAGTGATTGGGATGAGGGCTGACCCCAAGTGATTGGGATGAGGGGGGTGGGTCATTTAAATGAGCTTATTTAAATAAAATTCGTCATATTGGGGCTCATACTGCTTGTTGCAAGGAAAGCTTTATCTTAAGCACTTCTGAACCTGCATCCATTTGGTTGCCCGTATCTTCAAGAGTGTTGTTTCTTTGGCTGGCCTTGGCTTGGAAAATTTTAATGAATCAATCACCAATTTTAGAGCTACAATTATTACAAGGCAGCACCATAATTCTTAACTATATGGCGAACGTAACATTAAGAAGAAGGAGACATCACAATGGAAACAATGGTGAAGTAAAGGGGTTTGGGACAATGTTTTATGTTTATGCCATTGTCATTAGCCCCAGACCAAGCAGGATTAACTACTGACTGAAGAGTTTGATGAACCACAACAATGTTAAAGTAGAATGTCAACATTGACAGACAACTAAGTCTAAAATTGGGACTTTTTCAGGGTGATGATGGGGGAAGGTTGCTTATTTTACAACTAGGGTTTTTTTTTTTCCAACTTCTAGACACAAAAACATTATTCTTGATTGAACCTTTAGTGGATCGAGCTAAGTTCTTTTTTTTTTTTTTTAAGTAAATGTTAACTATAAAAAGGGCGCAACCACCATACAAAACAGAGACCCAATTCAGGTAACCCCAACTTGAAAGTTGAGGTAATCAATGAAATCAACAAGAGCAAGAGAGGAGAGGATTCACAAAAATTTCCTTTACACCAAAAACTAAAACTATGCAAAAGACTCGTCTTTATACTGTTAACTGGTGACGCAATATCCTCAAAAGTGCATCTATTGCACTCTCTCCACAAGCACCACATTAAGCACAACGGGGCAACTCTCCAGACTTTCTACTTTCTTCTTTTCCTGCACCCCGCGTCCCAGCTCCTCAACAACTGGTTAACTGAAGCAGGCATCACCCAATGGACCCCGAAAATGGTGAACAATAGGGACCATAGGGAGTGGGAATCTCACAATGGAGAAGGAGGTGATCCTCAGACTCCTCTGCTCTACAACACATGCAACACCGATTTGTGTGCTTGTAACCTCTTTTAACCAGATTCTCAATAGTTAGAATGGAGTCCTTAGCTGCTGTCCAAACAAAAAATGGCACCTTAGAAGGCACCCTAGTCTTCCAAATGCTCCTGAAGGGGAAATGATTCCTAGCATCAGCTGATAACTTCAGGTAGAAAGACTTGACCGTAAACTTGCCTCCTGTATGGCCCCATTCCATCACGTACCGACCATTCCTAGACACCTCCAATGCATAAAGAAGCTGCAAAAATCTATTCATAGATCGGATCTCCCAGTCTTGTACAGGCCTTGCAAAAATAGGGTTCCATATGACCCCAGAACTTGAAGTACTCCTATAATTTGCCACCTGAGCATTGTTGTCCCTTGCGATGTCAAACAAGACCGGGAAGGCCACAGACAGCAGAACATCACCACACCATATATCATGATAAAACTAAACTTTTTGACCATCACCCGCTCTTAGGACAGTATTCTTGGCAAACTCTGACCATCCTTTCCTAATCCCTTTCCACAAGCTTGACCCATAGGGCTCCTTTACTTCCTTAGATGTCCAGCCCCTATTCTCGACTCCATATTTACACTCTATCACTTTCCTCCACATTTGGTCTTCCTCAATGGCATATCTCCAGTGCCACTTGCCTAGCAACGCTTGGTTGAATTGCCGAAATGGCAAATACCAAGCCCCCGACTCTCCAACGGACTACACACTTTATCCCAACTGACTAGATGGACCTTGAATTCTTCATCCATGCCTCCCACAAAAAATTTCTCTGAAGTTTATCCAACCTTTTCTCCTCTGAGGCAGGAATGGGAAACAAGGATAAAAAAATGGTAGGCAGGCTAGAGAGTATACTTCTAATAAGCGTCACTTTGCCCCCTTTGGATAAGTACTGTCTCTTCCACCCTGCCAAACTCTTCTCGAACCGTTCTACAATATTATCCCACACACTCACTGCCTTGAAATGAGACCCTAAAGGGAGCCCCACATACATAGAAGGAAGAGAGCTCACTATGAACCCCATGGACGACACCGAACTGTGGATATTTAGCACCTCCCCCACTGGAATAAGCTCACATTTCCCATTGTTTACCTTTAGCCTTGACACTGCCTCAAAACAAATCAAGATGCACTGCAAGTACCTAAGATGTTCCTCGACTGGCTCAAAAAATACAATAGCATCGTTTGCAAAAAGGAGATAGGAAACCTCCATCTTTACCCTCCCCTAGATTTCACCGTAAACCCTTTCAACATACCACTCTGCACTGACCGATTAATCATACGACTAAGTGCCTCCATAACCATAATGAGGAGAAATGGAGGCAAAGGATCACCCTGTCTCAACCCGCTCGAATTGTGGAAGAAACTTGCTGGGGGACTCGTTCACTAGCACAGAAAAACTGACTGTAGAGATATACCATGTGACCCACTTTCTCCATCTCAACCCAAACCCCATTCTTTCCATGAAATGCAATAGAAAATCCCAATGTACATGGTCATAAGCTTTCTTTATGTCTAATTTGTAAAGCATCCCTGGATTTCCTTCTTTGATCCTTGAGTCAACAACTTCATTAGCCACTGGAACAGCAACCAAAATTTGCCTTTCTCCAACAAAAGCATGCTGGGTCTCGGAGATGACACTTCCTATCACTCTCTTTAACCGTGTTGCTAGGACTTTAGCAGTTAGCTTATGTATGCTCCCTACCAGACTGATGGGACGAAAGTCCATCAACTCCATTGCTCCCCCTTTCTTAGGAATCAGGGCAATCAAAGATGCATTAAGGCTCCTATCTAGATAACTGTACTCAAAGAAGTGATGAAAAAGAGCCATAACATCCCCTTTTACAATGCTCCATGCTTTGATGAGGAATGCCATAGTCATCCCATCTGGCCCTGGAGCCTTATCCACATTACACTCTCTCAAAACTCTAAACACCTTTTCTTCTGAAAACTGCTCTCCACACTGTTGCTATCTTCCTTAGAGATAGAATCAAAGACCATACCCTCTTGGTGAGGGCGCTAATGACATGTCTCCTCATATAACTTTTCATATAAATGAGTCACTCCATTTTGAATTTCCTCGTCCCGCGTTGTCTCTACCCTATCGATAATGAGCCTACCAATGAAGTTGTGCCTTCTGTGGGAGTTTGCCGTTTTATGGAAGAATTTCGTGTTCCTATCTCCCTCCTTCAGCCACAGCCCCCTTGATTTCTGTCTCCAACTAATCTCCTCTATGAGGATGATGTGTCCTACTGCTGCCTTGGCTTCCTCTCTGCCCATGGATTCCTCCTCATTTAAGCCTCTTTCTCCCTCCTTCCTATCCCACTTCTCGATAGAATCAAGAGCCTTTGATTTTTGAATTTTCAAGTCACCGAACTCCTCTTTATTCTACCTTTTCAAGTCATCTTTCAGAAATATTAACTTCTTTGCTATCCTAAACCCTGGATCCCCTTCCACCTAGTAGGACCCCCACTATTGATCTACTTTCTCTAAAAATCCATCCACCTTCAACCATATGTTCTTGAACCGGAAGGGACTTTTCCCAATATTAATGCCTCCACAATCTAACACTATAGGGAGATGATCAGAGACAGGCCTCGGTAAAGTAGCTTGAGAAGCTCTCAGGGATTTCTCCTCCCAATCCGGAGAGATTAAGAACCTGTGAATTCTAGACAGAGAGGGATCCACTCTATTATTGCACCAAGTGTACCTGGCTACAAGCAATGGCAAATCCAACAGCTCCATTGAATCAATGAAGTCTGTGAACTCCGTCATAGCAGGTGTGATCCGATTGCATCCCTTTCTCTCCATAGGATATCTAATAACATTAAAGTCGCCTCCAATAAACCATGGCTTTCCCCACTTACTTTTAGCAAGACATAACTCCATCCAGAACTCTCTTCTATCTTCATCCACATTAGGGCCATAAACCCCAAAAAACACCCACTCGAACCCATCCACCCCGAGAGCGAAAAGGCATGAGATAGAATGAGCACCCACCGAAGCATCCTTCCGATCCACTACTCTTTTATCCCACATGACTAAAATACCCCCAGCTGTCCCTATAGCTTCACAAACTTCCCACCCCACAAAACTAGAACTCCACAGATATCTAACACCCACCCTGCTCATTGCCTTAATTTTAGTTTCTTGCAAACAAACAACGTCCACTTTCCAAGTTTGAATCAAGCTTCTAACTATCTTCCTTTTGTCTTGGTCGTTTAACCCCCATACATTCCATGATAGAATTTTGAGCTTCATGAAGTAACTAAGCTTTGACCCTTCCCCCTTCTCAAGATCCCACTGCCCTCCCTCTCAGAGCTTCCCTCTCACCTTCGTAATTTAGGGTTCATGCCAACTTCTTCAATTGCCTATCTCTTTTAGAACTTGCTTGCCCATTTCATCTTGTAACTTCCCTGCAACTCTGATTTCTCCATCTTTTCTCGGTAGCCTCTAATAACACATAGTCTCTGCCTCGAACCCCTTGCAAGACACCCCCTAAGAAATGAGTTGAAGTTGCAAAGTTTTCTTCTCACCCATCCTGACCACTCCCTCTCCTCTTCTTCCACACGCTGCCTCTGTTTTCGTTCTGAAGTCCCCTCCTCTGGTTTGAGAACTGCCAGAGGGATGCATCTTTCTGGAGAAAGAGCCTCCAAATCCCTATTCTTTTGCATCCCTATTTGCTCGAAAGCCATCAGAGCTTCCTCGCCTCCCTGGGCCAAGCCCACTTCCCTGCAGTTAGTTTCCCTACTCTTGCTAATCGGCGCAACCCCTTCATTCTCGCTGTCCACCAGAATCCACCATCTATTTTTGTTGAGGAACTCTTCCCCATTGCTTACAGACTAGTCACCGAAACCCTTAGTCGTCAAGGATAGAGGTAAAGCATCATTCCATACTGCTGCTAAATCGTGCTTGTCATTCGTGAAGCAATTCCTCTCGCCCTCTGCAAAAGCCATTCCAGCGAAATCCCTTCCCTCTTCGAGCTCAATAGAGCTGATAGAAAAAGAAAGAGAAGAAGATAGGGGAGAGGACAAGTAAAATGGACCAACACCGTCAAAGTGGGCCAACCTTAACTTGGGTCTGTTTCAAATGATGATGATTGCCTGGCATCATAATAGCTTGGGCTGGGCCAACGCTACCCCCCTCGCTGGGCCTCTTCCCTTTATCTAACCTTGAGTCTTTTATCTGTTCTGGGCCCAATCCACTTCTTAATATAACCCCTTCCACCCCTATAAATAGACCCAACCCGTCTCCCCCCGCATTGTCTTTCACCTGGCTACATGGATGGCTAACCACCACAGTAGCCCCACCTACCCCTTCTGAATGAGGATTTAAATTTGAAAACACCCTCTTTCCATGTGGCATTGGTGACTAACCCCTCTGGTCCCCCACGCACATCCCTGCCGTTGTCATTCTACCCACCAGCATCACCTTCATTCTGACTGGTAAGTCATCGAGCCCACCATAACCTTCACGAAGGAGGGCACTTTGGTCCTGTTAGCTCTAACTAGCAATCTAGCCCATCAAAGATGCACCTTTGATGCCATGATTTCTTCTACTTTTAGAAAACCCCCACATTCGTCTCCGATCGCTTGAAGGACATTGTCGTTCCACACGTGAATAGGGAGGCCCATTAGCCTTATCTAGACTTCCTTTGGTTTTGCCTGAGGTCTGTAGCAACAACACACCGGCGACCACAAGTCCAGAAAAAGCTGGTCATTACCCATCTTCCACTTTTCACTTTCCAAAATCCTATTGGCTTCAGCTTGGGATGGAAATAAGAATAGAAAAAAGGCTCCATTTAGCGCCACAACTCTCATACCTACAGAGATCCTCCACCTGTGATCTACCCATCCTTGTACCGCCTTGATATCTGGCAAAGGCTCACCCCAACTCCCAAATCAACCCACCAAAAGTAGGATTTTAAAGCCTCACATGATGAGGGATCAACTTCGATTTTTCCCTTCTTTTTACTGATGTTTCTTTTAATTACTACCACTTTACTGGGCCAAGTTTGCAGTCGAGTAGCCTCCAAGTAAGATCTATCATTCACAGGTTTCTTCCCCACTCTTGTGCGCACAAAATCCTCGAAGACTTGAGCCAGAACATTCCAACCCCCTCCATTTCCTTCTTCCGGTACCCTTAATAATCTTCTTGCCTTTCTTTCACATACTACCACTTCCAGAAAACAGCACACCACCCCCCCCCCCCCCCCCCCCCCCCCCCCCCCCAGTTCGAAAGTCTTCTCACCTCTACCACCCTGTCCCTCCTTTGTAGTCTTTGCCACCATGATTCCCTTACTTCCTTGAGTGAAGTATCCTTCGACTTGCCACGTAGCCACTGCACCTCATAGAGCAGAATCTTTATAAAATGCCTTATTCGTCTTCTTCTCTCCACCAGCACGAACCAGTGAGGATTCGACTCTCCTTCATCCACTAGATCAAAAGTTTTCCACCCAATCTGTACGATTTTCCGACGAAGCCCAAGCTTCGTTAAAGATATCATCTTCACCTTGATCTATCAGTTCTTGGAGTATCAGTAGGTTCAAAGCCATAGTTCTTGGCATTTACCTCAAGATTGAAACTCTCACATAACACACTTGCAATACAACTTTAGATCTTTGTATTTAATGCAATGATGCAAGGAGCTTTATTATCTAATCCAGTGCTTTCATGGAAATAACACCCTTAGTCATTTACATATAACTCCGAGTTGAGCTTCTAACACTGTTGTGCTTGCCAAACTTGCTTGATTCCTAAGAAGTACGGATACAGACACAAGTACAGATACTAACACAGATATGGACATGGGACACGACATTTTTAAAAAATGAGGACATAGATATGGCGGGAACACGGCAAAAAAATTATTTTTATACATTTTTTTGTTTGTTATGTATGTGAACGTAAAATTCATAAATCACCAAAATAAGATGAAAACAACTAAATAAGTTTACAACTATAATACAACAACTAACAAGAAAAGGATTTGAAGAATTGGATTTTGGTGTTTTAAAGTTTTGAAATTTATAAATTAGACTCTCTTTAATACTTTTAGCAATAACATTTTAACACTGTCATGTCCCAAAACGTGTCCAATTAATGGACACGCGTGTCCCCAATGTGTTCGAGAAGTGTCCACTAAAAAAAACATTAATAAAAATATTGAATAGGCCAATTGACGTGTCCGACACGTGTCCTGGTGTGTCTGAGGAGTATGTGTGTTTGACATGTGTCTGATACAGATATGACACCCTAAACGTAGTGTCCGTGCTTCCTAACTTGATTCATTGGCTGCTGTACTAGATGGTTTGCCAGTAAATATCAAATGAATATGAATACGATGGTTAATTCTCTATAGATTGTTGAATTGTAGTAATAATGGAACCATCTTCACTTCTAAGTCATTTTCCCTATTTATTCTTGTAAGTAAAAGGGTAATAGATTGGATTTTAATGTTGTCCTCTTAGTCAGCTGATTACTAATTTTTCTTTTTAAGTTGTTTTATTTTAAAGTTTCTCTTCTAGAGCTTTCAAATTGGTCTCAAGATATTTTTATGTGGACTGCATGAAACTGTACTTTCTTTTCTTTTCCAATATTACTTTTGGTTTTTTGGCCTTAAGTTGTGGGGAGACAAGTTTGGCGTAATGTGCATTCTTGGACCTCTCTTTGGTCTTCGGTTGGAAAGAATCTAAAGGGTTGTCCTGGAGTATCATTTGAGAGGCAAGGTTACAATGATTTCTTCTTTACCTAATAAAGTGGCCCGTTGTGTTTGGAAGTCTTGTCTAAGGGAGTAATCAAATATAACTTCCATGCTTGTTCCCATGGTGAGCTGGGAAAATTGAAGGTGCATTGTTAGGTTTTCATGCAAATTCATGGTCCTTGTGCTCTTAAAGTGTGAGAACAGTATACCTGAAAAGCATCTTGGCTCTTTTGAAGGGCCTTTGAGAGGCCACTTCCGGGGGTTTCTTTGTTTTCTGAAGAGAACTCTATTTTGATTGGTGGGTAAAAAAATGAAAGGTGGGTCCAAAAATGAAGTCTGGGTCCTTACTCTTATGCCGATTTGTCAAGGATTCAAGGGAGGTCTTGGACTTATTTTCTGCTTGTCAAATGAGAGTCTGGCAAATGAAGAGTTAGAGAAGTTAGTCAAGATAGGGCAGTCACTCCGAATCTCCAGAGGTCAAGTTACCCTCCTTGAGGATCTTTGGAACGCTTTTTGCTGGGGTTGCTACATTGCTGTCTTCTTTGCTTGGTTGCCTCTGTTCTTATTGTATATATGTTAATTCTCATTCTTGTCTCTGACATACTCTCTCTTTGCTTCTATACCATAATGGAATTGTCATAACATTTTGATTCTTTCACCAACCGGATGCTATTAAACCCTAGTACACAATATCTAGTGTTCTTGAGAGGCAAAATGATTGATCTCGTATGTTTCTTCCACTATCTTTAACTTAAAATCTATTAATTTTTAGATTCCCTTAAAATCTTGCTGCTTGAAGAAGGTTTTGGTGTCCAACTGCTAGATCCACTCTCCATAGGTTTGGGATGTGTTGTGTTGATATGATAAAGGAAGAATGTCAAACCATCAAATCAACTATGCAGTGCAATGACCTTATCGTCCAAACTTTGCACCTGTAGTTGGACATTGGATCTTTTGCATTCATAATTCATGGATACATATATATTCAAACAATTATACTATCAAGTGTACTCATTTCAAATTGTTACCTTTCGAACCTTTTCCTAATCTATAATTTGGTATTACTTTGCACACCTGTCTTTGCCTAGCTTGCAGCCAGTTAAGGACACCCGGGAGAAGCAGATACAACTTTGGAAGGAACTGATACTTGATTTCTGTAGATCTCAAAATACTTTTATAATTGAATTGGAAAAAGAGTTTCCACTGTTTACAAATCCTGTAATTGAAAGTAAGCTCTGTCTTCTTGTTACTTTCTCTCTTGTCATCTTACCTACTTATTTGCTGTGCTTTGTTGTAACCACAATGTTTAGAAGGTCAGTACTTGAGGGATTTCAAAACATTGGGAAACTGGGATTGGACATTGTTCTAGGAGTACGTTGTGTGCAGAAGGAATGTTATTTTGGTGTGAGGAGCTTGAATCAATGCACAAATTCTGCTCTCTTTTCAGCAGTGCTTGCGCTTAAACCTAGGGAGTGTATCCAAAGTATGGAAGTGTTCATTCATTTCAACATGCTGGCATTTCATTGTAATGGTGGGGTTGCATCAAAATGATATTTTCTTTATATTGGAGACTTGGAGAGTTGGAGTCTTACTTCTGTCCTTCAGAAATGGCCAGCAGGTTCTCCACTTGGGTGGTTTAACTTAACAATGAAATGCCATTGAATGATCTTCATTTTAGTTAGTTAGAGGATGTTTTGCGAATTCTGATTCTTTACTTCTGCAAAGATAATCCTTTGATTGGCAATCATGATCCATTAGCATGTCACGTGCATTTGGTCTAGTAAGACTTTTTCAAGGCCTAAGCCTGATATTGCCTGCCCTTATGCAACTGTTGGCCTGAAGAGTGACCTTATGCATAGACACCACTATATTATTGTTCTTGGTGCATTTAACTTCATTTTATTTTGGCTTTAGCTTGCATGTTTTTTTTTTGTTTTTTGTTTTTGTTTTTTTTTGGCTGTATTATTGCTGCTTGGGGCTTCCAGTTAAGGAAAGGAACAAAATTTCATTTAATTTCCATCCAAACATCCAAAATGTTTCTATATCATTGAAAATTGAAAGGGAACACTAGTGAAATAATGAAATTCCCATGTTTCCATCAAAACATAACAAGACAGTGAAATGCACCAAAACACAACAAAACATACCAGAAGAATAATTTGTGTTGACATGAATATATAAGTATTTGTTTCTTTTTTTTTTTTTTTTTGTATTTTCAAAATTATTGTGGAAAAAGAGAGAAGTCCTTATTTCATCATCATTTTGGTTAATTTCTACACCTTAATTTTGTGGATCTTATGCACCTTTAGAATCATATACACTTCTGTTAGCTAATATCCATTTATTTAACATAACTAGTATTGGTTCAGCACAGGATCCATATAGTTGACCCGAAGTAGTTGGGAAAAGGCTTAGTTGAGATGAGTAAACCTTACGAGGCCCACGTAGGGGGTTTTTAAATGGTTGTACTAGGTTGGTTTTGAATTAACAGACATGATGTCTTCTTGATGTGTCAAACTTTGTTCTGAAGCTGCAAGTGTTTGGAAAAGAATGAAGAATATCCACATATTATTCCTGCAGTTGTTATTAGAAGTGTGAGAGTTGAACTGTTAAATCACCACGAAAACGGAAGAAAAGATTTAATCATTCACATACAAACTAAGTTTCAAAATACTAATCCTTATGAAGATTTTGAGGGCAACGTAAACTTAACAACCTTAGCACTCCTTTTTTAAAGATTCTATTTGCTCTTACTAGTTAAACAGCAAGATTTTTGGGGTTAATGTGTCCACATCTTTGCATTTTGTTTAATATTGTGTGAAGAAATTGATAAGTTACCTCACTTTATTTGTTGTAGTTGAATTACAATTTCATTGTGGTAATGCAGGGTCCCTAAGCCATGAAGCTAGGGAGGTATTTATCTCAGCCTTAGTATCGGAAGGTTTGGTTATATCCTTAACATTACCTATTTTATTGCCTTGTTCAACTCTGATCATGCTCCTCTTGCGAGTAAATTTATTGTGTAATTTAGTTTTTACCTAACAGGACGTGCAGAATGGATGGATAAGGGACATAGGAGATGTCTTATCCTCTGGCACCGCATTCAAGATTGGGCTGACTTGATTTTACGCTTTGTAAGTGGCCATGTGATCATAATAAGAACCTGCATATTAACAATGCAGGTCTTGCTTTGTTTATGATTATTTTTACACGTTTGATTAGGTGAAGGATAATGGTTTGGAAGATGGGGTAATGACAGTTGAGGAAATTCGTTCAGGGACTGAATCCCGTGGCACAGGTAAACTATAATCCTGGCACTCGTGCTTGCTATTGCTGTTAGGTTAATGCACAATCTACACTGTCTGACTTCCTAAGAACAACAAAGAGGAAAATAACAAGGATCTTTGCTACAATAGAAACAATCTCCTTGGAAATAAGACACAATACATTTAGAGTTTAATAGGGACAGCCATAACAATGTGTATGCTTGTGGCGGCTTGCAAATTGGTTAAACAACTTCCTCTTTTACTGCAAAAATTGGCGAAGAGTTGCTACAAGACAATGTCTAGCTGACATCAGGTGGATTTACTACTTTAAGAATGTAAGGACACTAGAGGGTGCATCCATATAAACTTAGAGCTCAGATGCTATGGACCTATATGATGTCGTTGCATTTTGCTCTGGTTTTATGCCTGTCTCTGTGCAGCTAAAATTCAGTTTTGAGACGTACTGACTGAAGCCAGTTTAAGCCCAAACTACCATAGCTACAGTTCAGCTGAAATTTCAAGATTACCGTATGTGATACAATTCGATCATAGTTGCTCATGATAATGAATAACATCGAGACTCGTTATAAGATCATTAATGGTGATTGCGGGAACTGGTTCTCATGAATTGGAGGCTGTATTATGCCTCTAAGTGTAGGCTTTTGTTTTCACTTGCCGGTGTTGGCTTCTTTTGATCAGATTTGATTCCTTGATTCCTCATTTTTGTGAAATGATTGGAGCTTAAAGATAATTGCTTGTTGGGATTTCCCTTAATTGGATTCTTCTCTGTCTCTCTCTCTCTGTGTATTTTTCTTTAAGAGGTGCTTGGGGAGACCTTAAGTCCGGTGTGAGGTTTTCTTTGATCCAGGATATTCTGCAACCAAGTGGTTGCAGTGCAGCATGTCAAATAAAGCTAAAAACCACTTTCACTAGTTTACTTTACAAATAGTGTAGGAAAAGTTTTAAACTGCATTAGAGTAATCATTCTTCACAGGCCTAGCTGGCGCTTCTCCTCAAATATTATTCTCTTGACTAAACTCGCGGAAAAAGATTTTAAAGCTTTTCTTGTGCTCTAAATATTGTACTGATTTGTTCTCTCTCTCTCTCTCTCTTTCTCTCTGCCTTAGAGCTTCATGGGATTGACCGCACAGTTCTAATGCGAGCTTTGAAACTACTAGAACACAAGGGGAAGGCCGCAATCTTCAAGGGAACTTCGGCTGACGATGAGGGTGTGAAATTTTCAGTATAGTGCTTTCCCTGTTTTGGTTTTGATATTTATATGCATTCTATTGCTACACATCGGTTGTAATTCTATTTAATCACTCAGCCGGATATAATATGTAATTGATTTGATGGATTTCTTTTTCTTTTATTGGATATGATATGTACACATTCTCTCTCGCGCAGCAAAACCATAAAAACCATCATTTAATCTTTCATATCCGGTCAACTAATAAAGGCAGGCTTGCGGCTATCTGAAAGGTTTGGAGCTGTGTACTCTTGCTATATAGAATTCATGAGCTTGACCTCATCTCATGCTTGAAACGTTCAAAGCAGATTGATGGCTTGAAATGAGAAACTGTGTTTCTTTTCCTGTCTTTGTAAGGGTGCCTTAATATACATTATTACTATTATTCTACACAGTTGTAGTAGTCTGAAGATACTCCCTCCAGCAACATCCATAGCTTCCACCACCGTAAGTGGTTGTTGTGGTGGTGGTGGAGATTTGAGGCAGCCACTGTGGGTGTTCACAAGGTAGTTTGATGGCAGGGGCAGGTTTTGATCTACTACACAGTGAAGGCCAGAGATGGTTACCGTTTTATTTTTTATTTTTTATTTTTATTTTTCAGCATTGTGAATGATGGATTGCCTTCATTATGCATTGATATGAAGGAATGAGGACGAGAGGATATGGGAATGCATCGAATGCCATTGCTTGCATTCCAATCTTTGCACGTCGGATGGACGAAGATCATAGAACAAATGAAAATGTTTATTTCATGGAAAAGTCTATTCATACAGAATTTTTATACAAAAAAAATCTACCAAAATAATGTGACAATGACACTTTTAAAATTATGAGTCAAGATAGTGGGTGTAATATTTTAAAATGAAATGTTCATAAACAATATGAAAATTTTGTATAAATATTTTGTTTGTATAACATTACTCTAATTTTATATATGGTTGGCACATGTTAAAAATTAGCATTTTAAAAAAATGTTTGAAGATTAAAATTTCAAATTGATTATCACAAAAGAATCTGTTAGAGAGCACCCAAACGGAATATATAGTATTTTACAAACAACTGATATAAGCCTTTATAGATGAATATTTATTTTTCAACGAAATCCTATATTATTAAGTATCATAATCGTCTAATTAAAATTTTCTTAAACAGGTTAAAATTAGATGAAATTTGTTATATAATTTATAATATATATTGAGGGGGGTAATTTCCGCACAAGTGGGTTGCATGACATCAATCTCACCACGTGGAGATTATGTTGATCAGGTCAAGACAGTTAGTTAAGGTAAGACTCACTCCTACTCTGCAAGGGATAAAGAAGTGGGCCGGATTTGCGCTCGAAGTTAGGAACCTGACTCCATTTTTGAGATAATGTCCCATGATCTTCTGGAGTGGGGGGCAAGCCTAATGAGCCAGGCCATAATCAAGAAGACTGACGCAATACTATAAAGTTGCATGAGATGGTTCAAAGGAGGTAAGATAGAAACAAATTGGTAATAGCCTTCACTCTCCACACTCCCTCTCCGCACTTGTGAACCACGTTCCCCAGCTAACTTAAGTTTTGGAATGCCTCTGGCTGAGTGACCTAGATCGGCAAGTGCTTGACAAAGCTCCATTGCACTCGAGTTCCAGGTGTATTGGTTGTTACTTGTGTGGAGAAAATTGCTGCTCTTAAAGAGTTGCTATTTTCTGAAGATTTGAATCTAAAGACAGTGCATCTTGAGGGTAATTCACTATCTATTGTTAATTTGATCCGTTCCGAAGATAAGGACTTGTCCTCCGTGGGAATTCGATTTCTCTTATTAAAAAGAAGATGGAAGCTTTAAGCTTTTTGTTTATTTTCCATGTGAATCGAAACTAAAATGGCAACTTTGGCGCCCACCTGCTAGTGCTAGCGAAGATGGTCTTGAAGACGACTCAGATGACAGTTTGGATGGAAGAAGTTCCTCCATGTATTGTTCCTGTTGTTTGATTTTCCTTATATTGGAATTTTCCATCAAAAAAAAAAAAAAACTAATGTTTCAAGAGATTAAAATTTAAGTACCAAAGTATAGCAACTAGGAAATTTTTATCCACGATATTTTTTCGTGGAAACAAACAAATGAATGTTCATGTTAAGAGGTCAGATATAAATTAGAAATAATTTATATACAATATAGGTAAAGATTTTATCTTCGATCTGAAGCAAATACAATCTCTTGAATATGGCGCAGTGGAGACAGAGAGGGAGAGACAACTGCTAGTGAGAGGCAATATGCCAATTAGTAGATGACAAGATGTATAAAAAATAGACCCCCAAATTATTAGATAATATAATATTTACCCGACCCATAGAAAACTAAATTCCAAACGATGGAATAACTATCCACACTCTCCTGTTTTGTTACATTTGTTAAATTGTTGGAATGTAATGAAAATTCAAAGCCAGATTTACACCACCAATTGTAGGGACAACATAAAACAAAAGCAATTGCGACAACCAAACAAAAGCACCTGTAGCTCAAGGCCCTTTCACCAAGCTGGAAATTTCCTAATTTTTGCATTAAACGAAACTTCACCAATAGGAACAAACTACAAATAATATGTAAACAATTATGTTTCGAAGTTCTCACTACTTTCACCTTTGAACAAATGAAAACAAAAATAACAAATAAAAAACTATAAAATTTTGAAATGGGTTTCAAAATTTTCATCTCTCTCTATCTCTCTCTCTCTCTTTTTTTTTTTGAAAAGACATTGTCATTTTGATACAATTTTTATTTTGTATGAAAACTATTTCGGAAACTCAGAAAAAATTTTTTACTCCTAAAACAAGATAACACAGGAGTGTTTCTAGAAAGACTTTTTAAAACCAATTTTCAAAGCTAATATACCAAATGCGGTCTTCACTATATTCAGAAAATGAAATTAAAAAAAAAGAATCGAGACCACCACCAAACCTAGAATCCTCAAGGATAATATAAATCCTTATGTATGTTACAAACCACTAAACTAGTAGCAACCGTTACTTGTTAGGTTCAATTGTCATTCTTGGGTCTAATTTTCCTCAAGCACCCGCTTCTTATAAAGGTCAAGCTAAAACCAAGATAGGAAGATTTGAGTTAATGTTAAGTTACTCATGATCAGGAATAACTACTCAATTTTGTTGAATAACTACTCTACTTTATACAGTATTTTCCTAGCAACTTGTTAATATATAACACTAGTAACCCAAAAGCTAATTACTCATGAAAAAAAAAAGTAAAAAAAAAAATTATCAAATTCTTAAAACTTCTTAACATATGATTGAAAATTATCTCATTACTTTTGATAATAATTTTCACAATTTATTATACTAAATAAACAAAAATCAATTGGCAAGTGGTTCAATTGTGTTAGTCACGAGTTCAGTTCCAAGTCTTAATTGTTTGATTTAACAAATGCTTAAAATACTAATAATGTTCTTATCGACGGTCATCCGCACATTTTCTCTTTGATTTCTCAAGAAAATTTTGACCAATAAAAGAAGCCACAAAAAAAAAAAAAAAAAAAAAAACAACCAAGACAGCCCACATAAACATTCTTAAACCCTAAATCTTTAGTATTTGGCATAGAAAAAATTCAAAAAAAAAAAAGAAAAGAAAAGAAAAGAAAAGAAAACAACACAACAAAGATGTTCTAAACCATGGCAAAATCTTGACAATTTTTTGTGTTAATGTTCCCATATTTTCCTTTATCTACAAAATTTTGCAAAATGAGAGATAGTGAAGTTTTTTTTCCTCTAACTTGTTGGGTGGTTCAGCTACTACCAGAATTGTAGGTGATGGCGGTTAGTGGTGGTTTGGCCCTTGGGGTACCTGCAATCTAATCAATGGAGAGAGAGAGAGAGAGAGAGAGAGAGAGAGAGAGAGAGAGAGAGACGACTGACTGTGATGGCAGGCAACAAAGCCGACTGTGATAGTGGTGGTAGATTGCACCGGAAAGCCTAGGCGATTGTAATGGAGGGAGAGCAACAGAGAGAGGTTAGAAAGAGAAAGAGAGAGAGGCGAGAGATAGACACAAAAAAGACAAAGAGCGCGCGACTGTCAAATGATATGTCAAACAAAACTTAGGGTGTGTTTGATACTTGAGGAGAGAAGGGAAAAGAAAATGATTCTTCCCATCTCTTGTTTGATTTGTAGTGTGAAAAATTAATTTTCTTTCACTTTTCTTCTACTTTTTTTGAAAATCAAACAAGGAGGGAATTTAAATTTTCCTCTCATTTCTCTGTTTTTTTTCCCTCCCTCCCTTTCCACTTTCCTTCCATGAATATCAAACACACTGTTTGGGCAATCGGGGGAAAAGGGAAGGGAATTTGCGCCCAACCAAAATGATGCCGTTTTGGCTAATGAGTAGCCTTTAACTTCTGGGAAAAAAGGTTATTTGGATATGAGCATTAGTAACTGGATTGCCATCACAAAAACTCCTCCTATTCTGTACTGAATATGTTTTTGAGACCAGCAATTACGACGGCTATTTATATCATTACAAATACATGTTATTTGCGTTGACTTATTAGAGACGGGGCTTTGTTGTTGCGAAAAAAAAAAAAAAAAATCTTTTGCGACAGCTTCGCGTGCTATCATTAATAATTTGAGGCAAAAGGCCTGTTTTTTAGAAGTGAAGGTTGGCATTGTTTTCATTGTTTCTCCTTTAATTTTTTGTTTACACTTTCTGTGTTTTCAAAAATAAAAACAATAAGAAGTTTGAAAAAGCATAATTGTTTTTATATCACTTTATTGTTTATGAAATTGATTTCTTAAGAATTCTAAAAACAATTCTAAACTAGATTGTAAAAATGGGCTGTTTTCTGGATATTATTCTCAAAAATAAATTTTCTTTTCTTCAATACCAAAAAAAATTTAAAAACAATACCCAAAGGGGCCCTAAATGATTGAGAATCCCATTGTTGTGTATCCCATCGAGAATTTCATGGAAACAGGTTCTCTCTTACAATAATCAAGTTTTCAAGCCCGATGGCTTAGTGGCTGGTTATTATAGTAAATTGACATTTTAGGTTTGGTGCGGTTTATAAAGAACATGGACTAGTACTCCACGGTTCTAATACCAAGGAACTGATCATGGTCGGTTCCGTTAGGTCATGGACTAGTCTACGGTGCTTGATTAGGTCTCAAATTGAACCAAATGGACCTATGTGCATCCCTATTTGATACATCATAACTTCATAATTTATTATTCTATGAGCTAAATCTCTCTCTCTCTCCCTCTCTCCACACACCCCCTCCCCCCGGATCTCCTCTTCTCCTTTTCTTTTTTTGGTATCATCTTTTGTTTGAGATGGATAAGACATGTATAAAATAGAGAAATTTTTGAAAAAGTTAGCAACCTTAACTAGTTATGAATGTTGGTGATAATTCGACACATGACAACTTTTATGTCTGTCCTAGCTTGCCAATTACAGACACAGAGAGAGAGAGAGAGAGAGAGAGAGAGAGAGAGAGAGAGAGAGAGAGCTACAAATGTGCTTTCAATTTAGAATAATTCCCCCTCCCATCCTTATGCCCTTGTCCCCTAACCCCATGAAATATATTTCTAATCTTGTGCAGTTTCATAAGGACGTCTCTAGCAATCATTCTTTCACTAAGCACTTCAGCAGAACATGAAACTCCAATTTGAAGGATTGATAGAAGGCAAACCTACACTTTAGAAATATTGGATGTGCTACTTTGCCTAGTCCTACTTGGCTCCTCTTCCTCTTCCAATAGGATTTCAGGGATCAACAATCTGCATCACTTGATCTGGAAGAGACATTTTTGCATGACTATGGAGGTTGATATTACCAATGAACATGTTATCGGTAGGTATTTTTCCTGTGAACATTTTTAGTAGTAACACTCCATAGCTATACATATCACCTTGCGTAGATACCTCCTCACTCATACCATAACCTACAGTATGAAACAATGAAAAAAGTGGCTAAAACTATAAATTTTTATACAATCTTTGAACTAGTAAATTTAATTTTGTATATTCTTTTGATAAAAAGACATCCCAAACATTTCAAATTATAAAATTATCTCAAGGGTTAATATCTTTGTTAACATACCACTAGGATATGACGAGTTAGATTAAATTTGTTGTGGTAGCTAAACACACAACATGGGAAAGTGAAGAGGCCTAATCTCTAGCAGCACTAATGTGAGGTTTAATTTTTACATAAACTCGTACTTGGATTTTAGTTCATCACACAAAAAAAATATAGAAATTAAATAGCAATTCTTTATCAAATTACTGGAAGAAATAATAAATAAAGACAATTACCTGGGGAAACGTATCTAGTTGTTCCTCTAATTCCAATTGAATTTGATTGCTGATGATTAGATTTATCTATGTTGGTTGAAAGAATCCGTGTGAGGCCAAAATCACTTACATGGGCATATAAATCATCATCAAGTAGAACATTACTCGGTTTTACATCACAATGAATAATAGCCACTTCACAATGGTGGTGAAGATAATCCAATGCAGAGGCCACATCAATGGCAATGTTTAGCCTTTGAACAAAGTTCAAGTTCTTAGGTTCTTGTTGCTCTGAAAGTCTTGTGTGCAACCCTCTCTAAACTCCCATTTTCCATGAATTCAATAACCAAAGCCTTGAAACCATTGCCTTTGAAATCAATGCTTGAGCAAGATGTGATTATCTTGACAAGATTATGATGACGAATGTTCTTCAATGCTTCACATTCTGCTATGAAACTTTTGTTCGCTCCATGTTCATGAAGGTTGAATACTTTCACACCAACAATTTGTTCACCGGAGTTGAGAATCCCTTTATAAACAGAACCATATCTTCCCTCACCAACTAAATCGTTTGAAGAGAACCCATTGGTTGCTTGAAGGAGTTCTCCATAAGAGAGTTGTAAATATTGGTTTTGTAAGGGCAATGCTAAAGAGCCTTGCTGTCTAAACCTTCTGATTCGATAAAGAATAGCTAAAAGGCACACTAATAATTTGTTTCCTTCCCTTTGAAACTTTCGCTGGACATGCAGGCAATTGTAATTCTTTAATTCCCCCACATAGTTTGTTATTTCCAACAGCTGAAAAGGCACTAATATTTGTGAAAACTCCTTCCGCTGGAACTTTGCCATCAAACATATTGTAGGAAAGATTTAGACTTTGAAGGAAAGGTAATTGCCCTAGAAACCTTGGAATCTGTCCCGATAAGTTATTTCGAGAAACATCCAAGACTCGGATACCTTTTAGTTGTTCGAAGGAAGCTGGAATTGTACCTTCAAAAATGTTACCCTTCATGTAGAGGAATTCTAACACCTGACAACTACCGAGTGTTGCAGGAACTTCTCCAATTTGATTGTTTTCTGATATATCCAGTTTCCCTAGATTTTTTAAGTTACCCACTTGTGGAAGTACTCCTTTTAGGGAATTTTGATATAAGTTGAGCTCAACGAGTGACGAAATATCAAAGATTTGTTGAGGTATAGCTCCAGTGAGGTGATTATGACTAAGATCAACTCCTAGTAGATTCGTGCAATTGCATAAAGAAATAGGTATGCTTCCCTCTATCATATTACCTCCTAGTTGAAGAACACCTAGCCGAGTATGGTTTCCAACAGAGGAAGGAATTTCTCCAGAGATATTATTTGCGTAAATATATAGATGTTCCAAGTTGGAAAGTTTTCCAATGGAGTCAGGGATACTACCTGTGAGCGTGTTGTGACTTAGTGAGAGTTTTACCAAATTCACAAGGTTCCCAATCCCAAGAGGCAGGCTTCCAGATATGTAGTTGCCGTCTAGAGCGATCCAAGTGATCTTGGCGGTGGAGAGATTTGCATTGGAAGGGGGCACCATACCTTTAAAACGATTTCTAGCCAATTCCAGCGATTCTAGATTAGAACAGTTGGATAAAGACGTGAGAAAATTCATCAACTCATTGCCACTAGTACCTCCTACTCCTAATTGATTGCTGGAACATGCTAACGCTTGCAACAAATGAAGGATTACCAAATTCACTGGTAGTGGCCCAGTGAAAGAATTGTTGCTAACTTCAATTATTATAAGTCTCGAAGCATTGGCTATTGAGGAGGGAATAGCCCCATAGAATTGGTAGAGTGCAGCATAAAACCCCTGCAGTTTTGCAAGGGTGGAGCCCAAATCTGGGGGAAGGCTTCCGTGCAATTGGAGCCCAAATCAGAAATTTTTATAACAATCCCTGTAATTCAACCAAAAATAATATGTGAATTAATTGTCAAAATTGTCACTTAATTAACATCCAACAAAATACATAAAACTGAACTGCTCCATATCGACATAAAAAAATAAAAAATCTAATAATCTGATTATCCTATCTGAACATTAACAATTACAAAAAAGATACAAAAAACAGATTTATTTAATTAGCAGCTTGTTCCAACTCAAGAACTATCCAAATCCAAATACAATTCAAATGTGTTTCCCCTAACTCACTCCCAAACATTCAATCCTTATTGTCAATGTGATATTCTAAAGAGAGAAATAAAGTTCCAAAGGGAGAAAGGAAAAGGAAAAGGAGAAGAAAGGGAATGGAAATGAGAGAAAAAATTAAGAGAAAGTGATTTTCTTTCATTTGTTTGATTTGCAAAGAAAATGAGAGGAAAGTGAAGGAAAATCACTTTACCTTGTTTGAAATTGAAAGAAAAGAGGAAGAAAAAATAATAAGATACCTATTTGAAAAAAAGGAAGGAAATGGAGGGAAAGCTAGAAGAAAACAATTTTGTCTTCGTTTTCTCTTCTCTTCTTCCTAGATTGGAAACCATACAAAGGAAGAGAAGGTATCCTTCTCTTTCATTTTTTTCCTCAAATATCAAACAAACCCTAAATATCAAAAGTTACTACAGTATACATGAGTAATAATTTTCCATGAGAGAGAAATAAAAGTTTAATTATCATTATGGCTCCAATAGGGGAGCAGCTTCTTCAGATTGTCTAAGTCATAAAGGTATGTCATCCATTTATTTAATAGTGCATGTTGATTATTTTCCAGTAAGCATGCTTTCTGTGTAAATTATTTGAAAAGAGATCTTACAGAGTGTTCTGTCAATCTACATTGGAATACCTTATGCTTTGGTGTGCTTTTCCTAGGATGATTAATTTCATTATGTGTGCACCAAACATCCATTTACACATATACCTATACTATGCATATACATATATCATCCGCCAAACATCTTAGAAAGGGAAGCCTTTCATATTGTTGTCCAATGTTTCAAAAAAGTAGTACCAAAGTACTCGAACATAGGAAATAAGTAGGTTTAGAATATTATAAATTTAAGGTGTATTGGAAAGAACATTGCAATACCATAATTTAAATTTATAATTTTCCTAATTTCAGTTTAATTACAATTTTCATGTCCTCGAGATAACTTTTGCATAGTGGGGAATGTTCTTTTAATCAGTTAATTATTTAAAAATAAAAAAAGTGTTCCTAAAATCAATTCTCCAATTATATGCAACTCATTTGGGAACCCAATAACAGTCGATATACAGTACGCTTCGAATGCTATACCCTTGAGATAAGCTTGTTGAAGGAAACATTTCATAATAAGAATTTGTAGGTTGAAATGAGATTCCCTACTTCTCACCTTTTTCATTATTCAAATGAATAAATAAAACCAACTATGTACTTTCTCAAATATGTTTTCATTATAATTTTGTCAAGCCTAAACTTTCAAAAACATACATGCAGCCTGGCCTCCTATGCTAATTGATATTAAACTATTTGTATTTTACCTCTGAAAGTTCAGTTGCATGGGAAAAAAAAACTAATCAAATATTATGAAAAGAAGGAAGTTGGAGTAATTTGAATTAATGGTCTATCTCTCACGTTGATTGCTCTTGAAAGTGTTGAAAACGTTGGGTTTTAAACCTTAATTCCAAGCCTTACACAGTCAGATTCAATGCTCCTTAAAACCCAGTATTGGAAGCCACATCAGGTTGTAAAATTCACCAGCAAAAGAAGAAGTTAAAAAATCAGTTATTTAAATTTTCTTTATGCATAAATCCACATACATAGTTGAATAAAAAGGTAAGTTTCAGCCATGAATTCTTACAGTCATGAATTGTCCCCAAAAATGTCCCATAATAATTGCAGAAGGCTAACAACAATAAAAATGAAGATTGCTACAACTTTATAGCAGAAACACAAAGTAGATACATAATTCCGGTACCATCAACCAAAAAACCCAAACAACAATAAGAAGAAATAAAAAAGGGCAACGGTAGGGCGTGAAACTAATGCTAAAACTCTTTTTTTCTTTTTTATTTGTTACAAATTTTCTTCTTTTTTTTTTTTTTCTTTTCAAACCAATCAACTATCCATTCAGATAGAACCTCAACCACTCAACTATTAATTCACAGTTCATATGTAGATTAACAAAAAGATAGACGAAGTGTTATCAAAGAACTCACAGGCTCTGATTCCAGTTTTAACAAAGGGGCCGTGGCTCCTTTTCTGAATGGTAGTTGCTGAAGACTTGATGGCAAGGTCGACCGAGAGACACGAACAATCCTTCTCCTTACGCCTAATAGTGAATAGAAATGAACATATATATATATATATATATATGAAGAGCGAGAAAGGCAAAAGGGGGCTAACCGTAACCAGTGCAGTGGACGGTGAAGCTCTGATCGGCGACCGGTTTGGCACCGGTTCCGGCCTTGAGGACTTCCTTTTCCACTCCCATCTTCTCAGTTCAGGATTGTGCGTGAAAACGAGTGATATTCGGCGGCGATCAGTGATTTCTCTGGAGGCGTATATATTGATCCCGATGGAACAAAAAAAAAGGTAATTAAATTTCAATCTCAGTTACTTTAGACTGAGTGAGAGAGAACGAACCTAGTCAGCGAGGATTCCGGTAGGCGAGGGCTTCCGGTCGGCATCGACAAGGGTTTCCGCTCGTGGAGGGTTCGGGTCGATGCATACAATGCCACATGAAGACAGATGTTAGAGAGAGAGAGAGAGATAGCGAGAGAGAGAACGACTGGCCGAAAGCGGCGCGGCAGTGCAGGAGCTGAGAGAGGGAGACCGACGTGACGGAAGAGGGGAGGGGAGGGGAGGGGAGGGGAGAGGGAGGAGGGAAGAAGGCAGGCTGAGACGTCGGCTGAGATGGTCCTTGGACTGGGTTAGAGGGAAAAAGGAGCAAAAGAGGGGGACTATAACTTGGAAACGAAACTACGTCGTTTAAACTAAAACAACGTCGTTTCGCTAAACGCATTTGCGATGGTTATAATGATAATAATCGCAAATAAATTGTGATAAATAGGGGACGTATTTAATTGCTCGAAAAGGTATCGTTTTTAACCTTTTTAGCAACAGCATTGGTGATGACATTTCAACTGTCACAAAAGCGTTCGTCAAATAGCTTATTTTTTATATTAAATATTGTTAAAATAAAATTATTATATATTTTTTTAGTAAAATAACATATTTATATATTCATAATAGGTAGGAAAATTTAAAAGAAAAATAGCATTCTCATTTTTAGATATTACTTTATTATAATTTACTTTTGCATATTCGATGACTTCTTTACTTTAAAACTTAAATCTAAGTGATTTGTATATTTTAAAAAAAAAACTTGTGCTAGCCCCTCTGCAAAATTTTTGAATCCACCATTGTATTCATGTTTAATGCGATTGAACTAATTATTATTGTTGCAATCGGAAGCAGACGTGAAGTGTCTATACTTGTGAGTTCCTGATTTCAAGAATCTTTCAAAAGTGGAAACGTGGTCTTGATAGAAAACGTGGCCTTGCTTGTTCAATGCTTTTAGTGCAAATCAAAGATTGCACCCATTTTCTACAAAAAGTAGATGCTAGTACAAATATAGACCATCTTTCCGCAAATTGCCTGTACACGTATATGTACATATATATTGAAAATTGTTCTCTTCTCACTCTCTTTTCATACTTTAATGGCACTTAACGGGTCAGTCTACTTTTAAACCAAACCCTGCTGTCACTCTAAATCCACCAAAAGTAGTGCCACTGATTGACAGTAAGTGGTGGAATATTTGGTCATGCCATTCGCATCCTTTCAAGAAGAAAAAGAACATATAGCATTAGTTTATGGCGCTGTCCACTGTTATGTACCGTTTTCAAAACCCACTCCATTAACATTGTGTTTGGATAAAAATTTAAATAAAAAAATAAATTATATTATATGTTTAGTTGTTAGAAAAAGTAGAGGGTAACTGTGTTTGGATAAAAAATTTGATAAGAAATAAATAAATAAAAAAAAAAGATGAGAGAAAAAGATAACAAAAAGAAAAGAATTAAGGATAAATCCGGGTTCTCTTTTTTTGTCATATTTTTTTTATTATAAATTTGAGTTTCAAACATAATGTAAAAAAATATAATAATTAAAAAAAAAAAAACTGAGTAAACACTGATGTTTCTCTGCTGCTGGCTTTTGAAGAAGCGCGCCAGTGCGCACTCATGTGCGCCAAGTGCTGCAGTCCACTAATTTGCTGGAGAATTCCTTGCCTCAGGAGGCAAGCCAGTGCGGTCTTAGGCGGCCTAGTGGCGGAGTCCACTGACTTGGTCTCCCCTGAGACTTCATGAGTGCAAATTCCTAAGTCTAATCTCTCAAATGTATTGAGTCCCCGTTCACTCAAGCCTTACACACTCAAGAACCGAAATCTATCAAATTATACAATTCACAAAATAGGCCAATAATCCTAACAACTTATTTTTAAGGTTGTGGCCTAATATTATGCTCTTAATCATATACACTTTTAATTTGGTAGGACTACATGTGACACATATATATATAAAAATGTACATTCCAAAATATTAAATGTATCCTAAGAGTAACACACTTGATCTTATTAAGTTATTTATTATTCATAAAGTGTATACAAAATATTATCTATCAACATATTTTAAGTAGAAAAATAAATTTTGAAACCATTTTGTTTTCTTCCTTATTTCTGTACATAGCACGAGTTTATTACTAGTATATGCTATAAAGCAATAAAAACTCGGAGGGTTGCCTCTTGTGCTTTCCCTTTAATTCTTAGGCAACTTTTGCTGAATGGGCTATATTAAAGCTGAACCTTTTTTTGTTTTTTTGGGAGGTTATATTAAAGTTTGAACCACTAGACAAGTAATGTCCTTGCCTGAGGTCCTAATTTTTTAGGGACTCAATATTTTTAAAACTTTACATGCTATAGTAAATGTTTTATGTTATTATCCTGAAAAAAAAAAAAAAAGCCCCAATCTAAATGAGAATTCATTAAAAATAAAGTATCCAAAAATAACTATACAAGTAAACTTTAAAAAGAAAATACTAGTTTAACTAATAAATAAATTGAAGAGAATATGAAGGAAATTGTTTTGAGGAACAGGTTGTATTTCAAGTGACTCTTTTAGGTACGTGGGCATGTCTCAAAGCTTTGATTGTAAGGAAACTTCATTTTCCTTTATTGTCTCTCCTTCATTTTTTTTTAGTTCTTTTAGAGCCATTGTGGTTTTGTCAATTTAATCATGCAAATCTCATCTGGTACTGGATTGAATATCTTGCTATGTGCAGAATTAGGTATAATCGAGTTATGCCATAGTAGAAAACAGAAAACATAGCAATGACAAAATGAAACGGAAAGGCATAAAAAAAAAAAAAAATCAATATCTGAAAAGGTCAGCAACCTTAATTGGTTATAAATGCTGGAGACAAATACCACACCACCACTGTCACTCCTTTTCTAGCTTGCTAATTACATATTAAGAAAAGGAAAGGAGGGGGTTGGGGCGGGGAAAGAGAGAAGAGGGATTTCTAGAACATGAAAATAAGCTACATTAAGAATCACAGCTTCAGTTCAGAATCAATACTCCTCCCATCCTCTTGCCCATGTCACCTAACCCTAAGAAACATATTTCTAATCTTGTGCAATTCCGTAAGAACATCTCTAGCATTCATTCTCTCATATGGCAGTTCGACAGAACATGAAACTCCAATTTGAAGAATTGATACGAGGCAAACCTCCAATTTACAAATATTGTTTGTGCTAATTTTCTTGGTCCTATTGGGCTCTTGCTCCTCTTCCTCTTCCAATAAGATTCGGGTATCGACAATCTCCGTTACTCGATCTGGAAGAAACATTTTTGCATAGCTATGGAGGGTAATATTTTCATTAAATATATTATCAACAGGCCTTTTTCCTATGAACATTTCCAATAATAACACTCCGTAGCTGTACATATCACCTTGTGTTGATACCTGCTCACCCATACCGTACTCTGCAGTATGAAACAATGAAAAAAGTACTCAAATTTGTCAATTTTTTTTAATGATCTTTAACTAAAAAATTTATTTATTTATTTATCTTGCTCTAGTACAAACAAAATCTTCGACATTTTAAAATATAAAATTATCTCAAGGGTTATTTTAAAGTGAAGGGGAGCCATCTCTAGCATCAATAAAATGAGACTTAATTTTTATATAAACATACTTGGATTTTCGTTCAGAAAAACAGTTATAAGAAAGAAACTAAAAACATCTCTTCATCAATTTAATGGAAGGAACAATTAATAGAGGCGATTACCTGGGGCAACATATCCCATTGTTCCTCTAATTCCAATTGAACTTGATTGCTGATGATTGGATATAGATGTGGTAGCTGAAAGAATTCTCGTGAGGCCAAAATCACCTAAATGGGCACATAAATCATCATCAAGCAGAACATTACTTGGCTTTATATCACAATGAATAGTAGCAACTTCACAATCATGGTGAAGATAACCCAATGCAGAGGCCACATCAATGGCAATGTTTAGCCTTTGAAGAAAGTTTAAGTTCTTTGGGTCTTGTTGCTCTGAAAGACTTGGGTGTAACCAGCTCTCTAAACTCTCATTTTCCTTGAACTCGAAGACCAAAGCCTTGAAATCATTGCCTTTGAAATCAATGCTTGAGCAAGACGTGATAACCTTGACAAGATTGCGATGGCGAATGTTCTTCAGTGCTTCACATTCTACTATGAAACTCTTGTTCGCTCCACTTTCGTGAAGTTTGAATACCTTTACAGCAACAATTTGTTTGCTGGAGTTGAGAACGCCTTTATAAACAGAACCATATTTTCCCTCGCCAATTAAATTGGCCAAGGAGAACCCATTGGTTGCTTGAAGAAGTTCTCCATAAGAAAGTTGTAGACACTGGTTTTGCAACTGCGAGGCTAAATAGGCTTGTTTTCTGGGCCTTCTGATTCTGTAAAAAATAGTTGAAAGGCACACTAATAATAGAACAATAGGGAGAGTAACTATTAGAGCTATTGCTCTATGGTTGAAAGGTTGTTTCCTTTCCTTCAAGGCTTTCATCGAACATGCTGGCAATTGCAATACTTTAATTCCACCACATAGCTTGTTATTTCCCACAACTGAGAAGGCACTAACGTTTGTGAAAACTCCTTCATTTGGAACTTCACCGTCAAACGAATTGTAGGAAAGATTGAGATTCTGAAAGAAAGGTAACTTGCCTAGAAACCTCGGAATCTGTCCAGACAAATTATTGCGAGAAACATCTAGGACTTGAATACCTTTAAGTTGCTCAAAGGATGTCGGAATTGTACCTTCGAAAAGGTTGCCCTGCACATAAAGAAATTCTAACACTTGACAACTGCCGAGAGTGGTTGGGATTTCTCCAGATAGTGTGTTTTCTGATACATCCAACTTTCCCAGATTTTTCAAGTTGCCCACTCGTGGTGACAGCAGTCCTGTTAGATAATTTTTCCCTAATGAGAGAGCAAAGATGGAAGAAAGACCAAAGATTTGTTGAGGTATAGCTCCAGTGAGGTGATTGTATCCAAGATCAAGGACCTGTAGATTCGTGCAATTGCCCAATGAAACAGGTATGCTTCCCTCTATCATATTAACATAAATTTCAAGCACACTAAGCCGAACAAGCTTTCCAACAGATGATGGAATTTCTCCAGAGATGTTATTTCTGTCAACGTACAGCCCTTGCAAGTTAGAGAGTTCTCCAACGGAATCGGGAATACTACCTGTAAGTATGTTGTTACTCAATGAGAGTGCCTGCAGATTTACAAGGTTCCTAATTCCGAGAGGTACGCTACCAGATATATAATTGTAGTCTAGAGCAAGCACAGTGAGCTTGGTGGAGAGATTTGCAATGGAATGGGGCAACAAGCCTTTAAAACGATTTTTACCCAGATCCAGCCAATCTAGATTGGAACAATTGGATAAAGAGGTGAGAATATTCGTCAACTCATTGCCCTTACTACCTCCTCCTAGTTTATTGCCCCAACTATATATCCTATGCAGCTCATGAAGGATTCCCAAATTCATTGGCAGGGTCCCAGTAAAAGAATTATTGCTAATATCAAGTACTAAAAGCCCCGAAGCATTGGTTATTGAGGAGGGAATAGGGCCATCGAACTGGTTAGTGTAAATATATAACTCTTGTAGTTTAGGAAGGGTCAAGCCCAAATCTGTAGGAAGGCTTCCGCGCAATCGGTTGCGAGATACAGAAAAGGAAGTGATGGATGAGATATTGTAAAGCAAAGTAGGAACCATACCAGACAAATTGTTAAAAGCCAGGGAAAGAATTTCCAACTTCGAAAGGTGAACAAGTTCGAAGGGAATGCTTCCCTCTAGATTATTGTACGATAGAATGAGTGTTTGAAGATTGGAAAGGTTTCCAATTGAAAGTGGGATAGTTCCGGTGAGATGATTTTTAGAAAGTCTCAATTCTAAGAGATTAGACAAAGAACCTAGGCCGGTAGGAACTCTACCTCCTAGATTGTTGTTGAATGCATTGATGACTCTCAAGTCTGAACAATGAGTCAAACTGGTAGGAAATTCACCTTCCAAAGAGTTATTCGCAAGCATAAGGTGCCGCAGACGAAACAACCTGCCAATTTCTGGAGGGATTTTGCCATGAAAACTGTTGTTGCTGAGATCAATCGCCCTGAGGAAGGAGAGGTTGCCAATGTGCGGAGATAGAGAACCCACCAATGCAAGGGATGACAGGTCTAGGACAGTCACACGCTGCTGATGCCGGCGACCGCATGTAACTCCTTGCCATTTGCAAAAGTGAATAGAACGATTATTCCATGAGCTAAAGGCACCGAGAGGATCTCCACCTGCTATCAGATCCTTCTTGATTGCGAGCAAAGCTTGATGGTCTGTCTCATTTGTGAGGATGAAACTAGTGCTGCCCGTGGCTGCTGCGGTAACCAATCCAAGAGTGTTCAGGAAAATGAAAGTGAAAAAGAGGACTGAAGTACTTGGAAGCCTGCGAAAAGTATTTGTTTGCTCCATTTTGGTGTCAAAATGTAGTAGATGATGGGAAATGGAGCTGATGAACTTATGCACCAATGGAGAGGCAAATATATACACACATGTGGACATACGGTCAAATGCGGAAGAAGACTTGGACTTTTTGTTTTGGTAGTTTCTTGTCTCTAAAATCTTAAATTCTTACTGACTCTGGAAATGTATTTAACTTGGTGTAATGGAGTAGAAAGTTCATGGGGCTGGGCAGCAGAGAGAGAGAGAGAGAGAGTCAACAATTGTTGCTGGAAAATATTATCCTTCCAAAAAATAAAAAATGTACAGGACCTACTAAAGTGTTATTATTATAATTAAAAAATATTATAATAAATATATTTTATTTTAAAATAAATAATTCTTATTTAATTATATCATTCTATTAATAAATTTTATATGAATTTTTATGTATGTATGGCATTATCCATTATTGCTTGTTGCAAAATTTCTAAATTCTTGAATTTGAGAGCAATGTTTTAAAAATCGGACCTAATCAACCGGTTGAACTGTCAACCGATTTAAGAAACGGTCTAAATAAATCTTCAAAATCGTTCTAAGATAAGGACAGACATATTTTTTGAAAACCGGCTACACTCCTGGCTCAACTGGGCTGGTTCAAACCGGTGACGGTTCGCTAGGACCATCTGGTCTGAATACCTTCGGTAGCTTCCCCGTGCGATGTCTTCTCCTTTCCTGTTCAGCCCTCTCACAGTCTCCGGCGGTGATAACCAGCATCCCCTATTCAACTCTAGCTAGCCTGCTTCTCGCTTCGCCGTCTCTCCTCCTTCCTATTCAGCCTCTCTCTCACAGATCCAGTAAACTCAAATCCTCTCTTTTATTTCTTTTTCTTTCTCTCTCATTTGACATCAGATTTGAAACTCTCGCTCTCATTGTTGTATCTATACGTTTACACACAACCATGGTGTTATATAACTTGTATCTTTACATAATACAAAGGCACAGTCAGCAAAGTGAATTGTGGTTCAAGTAGGTCTTGAGAATTGATTGACACGGGTCTCAAAAAGTGAATGGGGACAGGCTGCTAGGCATGTAGTAGCTTGGGAGTTGGGAGAGTGTAATGATTTAAGAATTGTGGTACTGAGTGATGATGCAGTAAGTCGGTCCCCAGGCCAGCAACGATAAGCTCCAGTGTAATCTGAGAAGGAAAAGGGTGAAGGGCACCGGTGTGATGCCTGCCAAGGGCACTCCGATGCCTAAGTTAGGTTTCTGGAGATATTTTGACAGAGTTTTTGCTAGGGTTTCTGGTTTGCGTACCTTCTTGGAGAAAATAATCTTTTCTTTTATATTGGCAGGCACCCTGGTAGCCCTAGAGAGCCGTTGCATGCATAGGGAAGGTGGGAGACGGCTGTCTCTCCACGTGGCAGCCTGGCATTAGGGATCCTGACTGGTGGCAGGGTAGTGGGAGGAGTGGTTGTCCAATCCTCAAGACGTGACGCTCCCTTAGGCGTGTGTCAGGGTGAGTGTGATGACTGCCTCCTACACGCGAAGTCTTGGAGACGGGAACACGTTATCATGATTGGATTGTCCATGATAGCTTTCGCTGGTGTGAGAGGTAGGACGAATGACCGGTCCCATCTCGCAGGACCTGCTCGGGCGTGGCCCACTCGGGTGTGGCCCACTCGGGCGTGGCCCACTCGGCCGTGGTCAGCCAGGGTCTGGTCGGTCATGACCTTCCTGATCAAGCCCTGGCCAGCTGGACCTCTGGTCGATCCTCCTGTCGTGGTGCTTTCTCCTGGTCGGGCTGTTAAGGGTGTCCTTAGTCGGTCCCCATCAGTAGCCCTCCATTCCTCTGAGTACCCTGAGCGTGGGGTGTGGTCAGGGAAATTTGTGGTCAGCTCCTTGGTCCCCATCAGTAGCCCTCCATTCCTCTGTGGGATCCAAAGGGCGTCTCTGGGTTGGGAGGTGTCGCTTCATGGGGGTGTGAAGCATTTATAGCGTCGTAGGCGCATTTATGATAAGGCTGGCGAAGATTGAATGCGCCAATTGACATTTGGCCACGCGGCGCATGGTGATTGGTTGACGAAGGGTGACGCGACCCGTGGACTGCCAGCCATTGGATCCATGGCTGGGTGGTGCGATCTAATCCGTTGATTTCAAAAAAGAGGGTTTTAGCCTAGGCAATAGCAGTTTTGGCTTCCACGCTCCCATACTTGCAGATTTTCGGACCGTTCTAGAGGTTTTCTCCATCGTTGTTGCTGGCTGTGTGGATTCGCGACCGCTGCGAAGATTCTTGTTGGGTTGGTAAGTGTTTTCGTTGTGGCCCTAGATTGTTGGGCGATTTGGGGTGTAGATTGTCCGGGGCGATTGTCGTGGGAGGTTGAAGAACTGGCCGGGGTGGTGGCCAAGTTTAGAAGAAAGGGGTACGTGATAGGGACGATGGATGAGAGAGGGGCGTAATCGTCAGATTTTGAGAATACCCCCTCTCAAGATCTGGTGAGGGTGAGGGTTGGGGCCCCTGACAGTTCGTCGATGGGTCCATCTGGGGCCTCCGGAAGGAGTATGGACCCAGGAGCTAGGGCAATAGTAGTGGCGGGGGTAAGGGAGTTCAACTTCGCGGCGAAGGGGGTATCCTCCGTGATGGCGGAGAAAAGGATGAGGAGGATTTGGAAGGAATATCAGATGCCCTCTTCGCTGCGTTATAAGATTCCCAAGAAGGGGGAGTGGGCCTAGGCTGCTCGGCTAGGGGAGATCTGTGTATATGAGGCCGCCCTGGCGAATGGGCTTAGATTCCCCGTCCCTACTCCCATCAAGGAGATTTTGGGTACGTTGGGGCTAGCGCTTAGTCAGCTCATGCTGAACGCGTGGAGGATTTTGGTGGGGCTGGTGAGGCGATGAGGAGGCTGAAGAGCACCATCCCTGCTGCGGACATCAGCAAGTTGGGTGTGATGGCGTCCCAGACGTTGGCGAAGGAGGTTTGCCAGGACTTTCTGAAGGTATGACAATACTGCCTTGTGCTGGGTACTTTGATTTTCGTTACCCTATTGTTTTAGAATGCTAAGCTTTTTCCTGGTCGTGTTGTTTCCTGCTCAAGCTGCTGCTAGGGTGGTGACGCTGGCCGCCCGGTTAGCGAATTTTGAGAGGTCCTTTGCCGAGGAGGCAAAGGTCTCTGACCAGCTCCGGGCCAAGCTGAGCGCTGCCTTAGAGAAGGAGAAGGAGCTCGAGAACGAGCAGGCGAGGCTGAGGGTGGATCTCGAGAAGGAGAAGGGCCAGAAAGAGGCCTGTTGGGAAAAGCTGGCAGTAGAGAAGGCTGCCCTGAAGGTTGCCCAGGACCAAATTGCAGCGTTTCCTGAGGTGCTGAAGGAGGCGAAGAAGGTGGCGGAGCAGGCATACATGCAGGGGGCAGAGTGCTAGATGGCCTTTGCCAAGATCTACCTGGATGGCTTCGAGGAAGCCAAAACTCTGGTTGCCCGGGCTTACCCTGGCATGGACCTTTTCATGGTCGAACCGGAGGACGAAGATGATGCTGTCTCCCAGGCGGCGTCAAAGGGCGAGGTGCAAGATAAGGAGGGGGCAGTCAAAGATGATGCCAAGTCCCAGGCTACCCAAGTCGCAACTTCTTCCAAAGGCCTAGAAGGCAGTGAAGGCCAGCCCAAGCCTGCAGTTCCCCCCATCTCCTCGGAGAGGCGTGAGGGCCAGCCTAAAGCTGTCATCCCCTCCAATCCCTCAGAGAGGGGTGATAGTCAGCCCAAGGCTGCAGTCTCTTCCAAGCCCTCAGAGAGGGGTGATGGCCAGGCTAAGGAAGCAGTCCATCCCAGAGCCCCAGAAAAGGGGGAGGCGCAGGCCAAAGGTATAGCCCTGTCCACAACGCCCAAGGCCAAGTAGATCTATTGTATAGGAGCTTTTATTTCTACCTTTGCAGTGTTTTTAGTTTTGTAACATTGCTTTGGCTTTTGCGATCTGTTTGTATGTACTTGTTTGCTTTAAATGAAAAAGGCTCGTTCACCCCTGTCGTTGACATTTCCATTTCTTTTTGTGTTTTTTGATGCCACCTAGGGGTAAACGGTACCCCCCATCTGTAGCGAAAATAGTTTAAACGAACGAAAAATTAGGCTATCCCCTTTAGTAGTGGGCGTTAAGCCTTTGCTTGCTCGGCCGTGCCCGAGCACGGACTCTTGCAATTGTGGGCATAAAGCTTTTACGCTGCTCGGCTTGGCTGATCGTGGCAGGCTCGAGCAGGGCTTTGTTGCCTTATGGTTGCTCAGCCGTGTCCGAACAGGGCAAGGCTTGTGGCCATGAAGCCTCTACCTGCTCAATCATGGCCTGAGCAGGTCTGTTGTTGCTTTATGCTTGCTAGGCCGGGGCCCGAGCAGGTCTTTTGTCGTTTTGACTGTGGGCATGAAGCCTTTGCCTGCTAGGCCATGGCCTTGGCAGGGTTTTGTCGCTTTGGTTTTGGGTATAAAGCCTTTGCTTGCCCGGCCAGGGCCTGGGTAGGGCCTTGTCACTTTGTGCCTGCTCGGTCATGCCCGAGCTGGGCTTTGTCGCTTTGGTTTTGGGCATAAAGCCTTTGCCTGCTCGGCCATGGCCTGAGCAGGACTTTGGTCGCTTTCTGTTGTGGGAATGAAGCCTTTGCCTGCTTGGGTATGGCCTGAGCAGGACTTTTTGTCGCTTTCTGTTGTGGGCATAAAGCCTTTGCCTGCTCGGCCATGGCTTGAGCAGGACTTTTGTCGCCTTCTGTTGTGGGCATAAAGCCTTTGCCTGCTTGGCCATGGCCTGAGTAGGACTTTTGTCGCTTTGGTTTTGGGTATAAAGCCTTTGCCTGCCTGGCCAGGGCATGGGTAGGGCCTTGTCGCTTTGTGCCTGCTCGGTCATGCCCGAGCAAGGCTCTGTCGCTTTGGTTTTGGGCATAAAGCCTTTGCCTGCTCTGCTATAGCTTGAGCAGGACTTTGGTCGCTTTCTGTTGTGGGAATGAAGCCTTTGCCTGCTCGGGCATGGCTTGAGCAGGACTTTTTGTCGCTTTCTATTGTGGGTATAAAGCCTTTGCCTGCTCAGCCATGGCCTGAGCAGGACTTTGGTCGCTTTTTATTGTGGGCATAAAGCCTTTGCCTGCTCGGCCATGGCCTGAGCAGGACTTTTGTCGCTTTCTGTTGTGGGCGTAAAGCCTTTGCCTGCTCGGCCATGGCCTGAGCAGGACTTTGGTCACTTTCTGTTGTGGGCATAAAGCCTTTGCCTGCTCAGCCATGGCCTGAGCAGGACTTTTGTCACTTTCTATTGTGGGCGTAAAGCCTTTGCCTGCTAGGTCATGGCCTGAGCAGGACTTTGGTCCCTTTCTGTTGTGGGCGTAAAGCCTTTGCCTGCTCGACCATGGCCTGAGCAGGACTTTTGTCGCTTTCTGTTGTGGGCATAAAGCCTTTACCTGCTCGGCCATGGCTTGAGCAGGACTTTTGTTGCTTTCTGTTGTGGGCATAAAGCCTTTGCCTGCTCGGCCATGGCCAGAGCAGGACTTTTGTCGCTTTCTGTTGTGCGAGGGAGATGGTTGGAGGTTTGCAAGCAAAGAGAATTATGCAGATACTTGATACATCATGGATCAACTTGTAGTTGTGGATATATGGTTTGATAAACTTAGGAAGGTCCTTGTACGGCATTAATAGACAAAAAGATTCTTTGCTACAATTGCGTATTGAAACCAAATATCACTTACACATAGCACTTCCTTAGGTGCTCAACATGCCAAGGGTGGGGCAGTTCCTTGCTGTTGGGACCCTTCAATCTGTAGGTTCCCTTTCTGGTGAAGCCCGTTACCTCGTAAGGTCCTTCCTAGTTCGGGCCAAGCTTCCCGTCTTGCGCCACTCTGGTAGATTGGTTGACTTTTTTCAATACCAAGTCTCTCGTCCTGAAATGCCTCACACGCACTCGGCTGTTATGGTACTGGCGCATCTGTTGTTAATACGAGGCCATTCTGATTGCTGCATGGAGCCGTTTCTCCTCCAGTAGGTTCATGTCGACTGTTAGTGCCTCGTTATTTGTCTCTGGATCGTAGGTTTGAGCCCTGGGGCTGGGAAGGTCGATCTCCACTAGTATAACGGCTTCGGTGCCAAAGGTGAGGGAGAAGGGGGTTTGACCAGTGGAGACCCGCTCGGTGGTTCGGTACGCCCAGAGCACACTAGGGAGCTCCTCCGCCTATAACCCCTTGGCTTTCTCGAGCTTGGTCTTGATGATCTTGAGAAGGGACCTGTTGGTGACTTTCACTTGCCCGTTTGCTTGGGGATGTTCCGGGGAAGAAAAGTAGTGGCTGATGTGCAAGTTTGAGCACAACCCGCTAAACTGCTTCCCCTCGAACTGCTTACTTTTGTCAGTGATGACTACTTTGGGTATTCCAAAACGACACACGATGTGCTTCTAGAGGAAGTTTGTCATTTTCTGTTTGGTGATGGTGGTGAGGGCCTCTGCTTCAACCCATTTGGTGAAATAGTCGATGGCTATCACAGCGAACTTGTTTTGCCCCCTACCCAGGGGCAATGGGCCCACGATGTCGATCCTTCACTGGGCGAAAGGCCACGAGCTGGGAATGGGGGTCAACTCCTGTGCGGGTTGTCTTAGGACGTTGGCAAACCGTTGGCACTTATCGCACTTTCTCACGAACTCTTGGCAGTCCTTACTCATGGTTGGCCAGTAGTAGGCTGTCCTGAGGATTTTATTGGCCAGGAATCATCCTCCTGAATGGTTACCGCAAATTCCTTCGTGGATTTCTCTCATGATGTAGGTTGCCTCTTCCTCGGTGGCGCACCTGAGGAGGGGGGTAGTGTGTCCTCGCTTGTACAGGACCCCGTCGAACATTACATATCAACTGGCCCTGAATTTGATCCTCCTTGCCTCTAGCTTATCTTCTGGGAGGACGTTGCGCTCCAGGTAATCTCTGTTTGGCTTAGCCCACGAGCCATCTGTCTCCAGCGTATTGACCTCCGGGGTTTGGATGCTCAACGAATCGAAAGTCTCCATGGACACTCCGAGGTCGGGTTGGTCTGAGGACGCTATTCTCTCCAATCTGTCTGCCTCTTCGTTTTCCAGACGGGGGACCCTCTGCAATACTACTTTGGAGAATTTTCTGACCAAGCCCCTGGCTATCTGGCAGTACTCCTTCATTTTGTCTCCTATGGCTTCATACTCCCCCTGGATCTGCTCGATCACTAACTGTGAATCTCCCCTGACGGTTATCTGCTCCGCCCCCATTCGTCGAGCAATTCGGAGCTTAGCAATGAGCGCCTCATATTAGGCCTCGTTATTGGTGGCCGGGAAGTTGAATCTGAGAGCGTACTCCACTTTCTGGCCATCTGGGGTAACAAGAACCATGCCTGCCCTGCTAGATTGTTCGGTGGAAAAGCCATCAACGTTTAGTATCCAAGTATTCTCGGTGTCCTCTACGTCGGGTGGGGCATGAGGTGGGGCGGTAAACTCTGCAATGAAATCTGCTGCTGCTTATCCTTTAACCGCTGTTCGGGGTCGGTACTGAATGTCGAACTGGCTGAGCTCTACTGACCACTTCATGAGCCGACAGAACGTTTCAGGCTTGTGTAGGACTTTTTTGATGGGCTGGTCTGTTAGGACTACGATCGTATGGGCTTGGAAGTACGACCAGAGCCTCCGCGCTGAGTTCACCAGAGCGAAGGCTAACAACTCCATCTTTGGGTATCTTTCCTCAGCTCCTCTGAGTGCTCTGCTCGTGTAGTATATTGGCTTTTGGACTCCTTCACTTTCCCGCACAAGGGCTGAACTGACTGCCATTGCGGAGACGGCCAAGTAGAGGTAGAGCTCCTCTCTCGTGACCGTTTAGCTTAGCAGGGGAACAGAGCCCAAGTAGCATTTTAACTGTTAAAAGGCTTCGTCGCATTCGCCCGTCCATTGGAATGCTTTTCTTAACGTCCGGAAGAAAGGTAGGCATTTGTCGGTTAATCTGGAGATGAATCTGTTCAGGGCTGCCACTCGTCCTGCTAGTCGTTGAATGTCCTTGATTGTCTTCGGGGCCTGCATATCAAGTATGGCCCTGACCTTCTCTGGGTTTGCTTCTATGCCTCTCTGTGATACCATAAAACCTAGGAACTTCCCCGAGGCCACCCCGAATGCACATTTGGCTGGGTTTAACTTCATGTTGTAGTGCCTGAGGGTACAAAAGGTTTCTTTCAAATCCTTCAAATGGTCGGCGGCTTGCTTGCTCTTCACTAGCATGTCGTCCACATATACTTCCACGTTCTGTCCTATCTGGGACTTAAACATCTTGTTGACCAGCCTTTGGTAAGTTAATCCAGTATTTTTCAGGCCGAATGGCATCACTCGGTAGCAGTATAACCCTCTGTCGGTAATGAAAGCAGTGTGTTCCTGATCGCGTTCTGCCATTTTGATCTGGTTGTACCCAGAAAAGGCGTCCATAAAGGAGAGCATCTCGTATCCTGCCGTAGAATCGACCAGAAGGTCAATGGTGGGTAGGGGGAAGCTGTCTTTGGGGCAGCCCTTGTTGAGATAAGTGAAATCGACGCACATCCGCCATTTCCCCCTCGCATTCTTCACCATCACAACGTTTGAGAGCCAGGTCGGGTACTGTGCCTCCCGAATGAACTCGGCTTGGACGAGCTTGTCCACTTCTTCTACGACGGCCTCATTGCGCTTGGGGGCAAAGCTTCTCCTTTTCTGTTTGATGGGTTTGGCGTCTGGTGAAATGTTGAGGTAGTGGGTGGCGATTCCAGGGTCGATACTCGGCATATTTTCATGGGTCCAGGCAAAGACGTCAGCGTTGTCCCTCAGGAACTGTCGCAGCTCCTGCTTGTGCTGCTCTGGAGCCTCGGTACCGATCATGACAACCTTGGGTGACTGGGTGCTGCTATCTTGGGCTAGACGGTCAATAGGGACTAGCTCTAACTCTTCCACGGGTTCTCCCCGCCTGAGATCTTTCTCGTCCCTAACTTCCAGCTCTCCTATCACGAGGGCCTCTGTGGCGGCTTCCCCTTGAAGGATGCCAAGTAGCATTCCCTTGCGGTCACCTGATCGCCCTTTACAGTTCCCATCCCGTGCTCTGTTGGAAACTTCAACCTCAGGTGATATGTGGACGTGACTGCCTTAAACTGATTCAGGGTTGTACGCCCTATAATCACGTTGTAGGCCGAGGGGCAGTCCACGACCAGAAAATTGACCAACTTCGTGGTTTGCTGGGGGTCATCCCCCAGGGTGACGGGTAACTTGATGGAGCCTATGGGGACGACCCGGTCGCCGGTGAACCCCACAAGGGGGGAGTTCACGGGCTTCAGGGCCTCTCTCAGTATCTGCAGTTGTTTGAAGGCTCCCCAGAATAGGATGTCAGCTGAGTTGCCACTATCGATGAGGATTCGTCGTGTTCTGTAGTTGAAAATGATGACGCTGACCACCAGGGCGTCATTATGCGGGTGACTCAGCTCCAAAGCTTCGTCTTCGGTGAATACTTCGTCCGGTACGTCTAGTCGGGGCTTTTTGCTCGGTCTGCCCACCGAGAATACTTCTGCTTGCTTCGCCCTCCTAATATGGTTCTTTCTGGTGGACGAGGACTCGCCGCCACCTCCAAAGCCCCTAGAGATGACCCTTATTTCTCCAATCGGGCGTTGGTGTGCTAGGGCTCTTTCTGGACTCTTTTGCTCGGCGGGTCGTGCTCTGTCTTGCTGTTAGCCAGCAACGTACCTCCCCAAACGCCCTTTTTTAATCAGGTTCTCTATTTGTTGCTTGAGGTCGAAACAATCATCTGTGTTGTGGCCGTGGTCCCTATGGAATCGACAATACTTCTTTCGGTTCCTCTCTTCGGGGTTTCCCCTTAGCTTCCCAGGCCATTTCAGGTCTGGATCATTTTTGATCTCGTTCAGGACGTGCTCCAACGGCATGGTCAGCGGAGTGAAACTGCACTCGTAGGCAGTGAAACGGTTTCTCGGTCGGTCCTTCCTTTCTACTCGCTCGCTCCTCAGGGCTTTCTTGTCTCGGTCGTCCTTGCCTTCGGGTGATCTCTTCTTCTTAACTGACCGGGAAGTGGCGCCCTCATCACGTTCTTGTCTAGCGTTCATCGTGTCCTCGGCGTTCATATACTTCTAGGCTTTGATCATGAGGTCCGCCATAGTCTTCGGAGGTTCCTTGGCCAACGAAAACATGAACTTATGGGTCCTAACTCCGCTCATGAAAGCGGTGACTGCGACCTTGTCATCAACATCGTCTACCTCCAAGGTTTCCAGGTTAAACCTGGTGACAAACTCTCGTAGAGTTTTGTCTTTTTTCTGCTTCACATTAAGCAGGTTGGTCGCCGGTCTCCTCTGTCGCTGGGCTCCAATGTAGTGTCCGACGAACAGCTTGCTGAGCTGAACGAAGGAAGTGACAGTGGAGGGTTGAATCCGGTTGAACCACACTCTAGCTGCCCCTTTAAGAGTGACAGGGAAGGCGCAACACATAACCTCGTCTAGGACGGCTTGGAACTGCGTCAAGGCCTTGTAGGTCTCCAGGTGGTCCAATGGGTCCTTCGTCCCATTGAACATCTCTATGGTGGGCATCTTAAACTTAGGCAGTAGGGGGACCTGCATGACTGCCTGGGTGAACGGGGAGTCGGTTCTGTTTACCATCTCCTCAACGGTGTTCAGAGTTCTGGTCCTCACAGCCTCCATGACCCCGGTCATCTGGGCTTGGAGGGCTCTCAAACGCTCGTCCCAGGCCTGGGGATTGTCCCCCCTCTCTGCTTCCTCTTCGGTGTGCTGCGGGCGGCGTCGAGGCGGCAGGCCAGGGGCCCTGCTTTGTGCTTCGTCCGGTGGAGCATGGTCGTCTCGGGGCAGTGGCACAGCGCCAGGGGGCGAGAGGCCACCAGGAGGTAAGACGGGATCTTCGTTCACGTCTCGGCTAGCGTGACTTCTTTCATTCTCCGGTTGGGTTCGGGGCAGTTGTCCTCCTGCGGGGCAGCGGGGAGTCGTTGAAGCAACTCCTGGTTTTGGGTAATTAGCATCTGCATGTTGGCCATAACTTCGGCCATACGAGTTTTGAGGGCTGCAACTCTGTCGATGCTTTGGTCACCGGCGACCCGGTCAATATTTTGATCTGCCATGGGTAAGGGAACGCGTGAAGTGCCGGACCTGGTGACGACCATGAAAATGGAAAACAATCGCTTCCCACAGACGGCGCCAACTGATGATGCAGTAAGTCAATCCCCAAGCTAGCAACGATAAGCTCTAGTGTAAACTGAGAAAGAAAAGGGTGAAGGGCACCGGTATGATGCCTGCCAAGGGCACTCCGATGCCTAAGTTAGGTTTCTGGAGATATTTTGACAGAGTTTTTGCTAGGGTTTCTGGTTTGCGTACTTTCTTGGAGAAAATGATCTTTTCTTTTAATTGGCAGGCACCCTGGTAGCTCTAGAGGGCCATTGCATGCATGGGGAAGGTGGGAGACGGCTGTCTCTTCACGTGGCAGCCTGGCATTGGGGATCCTGACTGGTGGCAGGGTAGTGGGAGGAGTGGTTGTCCAATCCTCAAGACGTGGCGTTCCCTTAGGCGTGTGTCAGGGTGAGTGAGGTGACTGCCTCTTACATGCGAAGTCTTGGAGACGGGAACACGTTATCATGATTAGGTTGTCCATGATGGCTTTCGCTGGCGTGAGAGGTGGGACGAATGCCCGGTCCCATCTCGCAGGACCTGCTCGGGCGTGGCCCACTCGGCCGTGGTCAGCCAGGCGCTGGTCGGTCATGACCTTCCTGATCAAGCCCCGGCCAGCTGGACCTCTCAGGGTCGATCCTCCTGTCGTGGTGCTTTCTCTTGGTCGGGCTGTTAAGGGTGTCTCTAGTCGGTCCCCATCACCAAGTATTTTTTGAATAATATTATGATTGTTAATATTCTTTCAATCTTTAACTAATTGTTATCTGACATCTTATTTTTAAAATTCAAAAATAACAAATTAAATTAACAAATGGGCACAAGTAATTCTTAGTAAATAGAAACTTTTTATGATGACTTATATATTTCAATTGAATTCAATTTATGCACTTGTGCTTGGTCTAGAGTTTCACTTAATGAGCTATAGTTATAAACATTTTTTGTGCAAAAATAATTTTAATACTTATTTTTTTATTTGTATATAATTTTAATATATTTGTAACATAATTATAATATTACGATTTGACTTTAGTTTAATTTCGATTGACTTAACTGTTGAACCATTTATTTGTGACCCATCCTTTTTCAATTCGCTTGACGGTGTAAGTTTCAAAGTATTGTTGGAGGATATGTTTGAATCTAAACCTAATTCATCTTACCTACACATCTATTTATGCATTCATCACTACATATGCCGTAAAAGCATTAAAGTAAGAGACCTAGATTTAGAGTGAAAACTCAAAGCAAGAAAAATTATGAGACCAATTCCTTTAGTTCAGGCTAGCCAAGTATTAGATGAACAGTTTACACAAGATAAATTTACAACCTAAAATTATAAGCTCTCTTGCTTGACTTCTTGATTGTTATTTTTTCAACTCTCAAATCTCATGAACTTCGGCTGAAATTACATGAAATTCATATATGATGGATCTTGATCGGACACCTGAATAGTGAGGTAGGGCCTTTTAGGATTTTACCTCTACATGGTTTAAAGGCTTATATTATAGTTTGAACATCTTGAATTTAATTTACAAAATACAGTCCAAAAACTGATTCAATTCATACTGCTTTTGTCAACGAAAAAATAGGCCCAAAAAAAAAAGAAAAAAGAAATATAAAAAATAGGCAGTCTTGTTATCACAAGTTTCAACTAAAAATTTCCTTTTGGGTTTTGAATGTTTTTTAAAAATCAATATTGTACATCTTTAAGCGATGCCAAGAATAGCCGGGGCTACCCAACATATTCAATTGGTAGCTGCCAATTCAATTAGGCCCACCAATGTTGATGGAGTCCAATTGAGTAGACGATTACCCATCGCGAGAGTTCAATTGAGTTGACGGCTGCCTATTTAATGTTTTGGACAATTGCAATTACCCTTTGCGTTTCTCTACATCTTTACCACTCCAAAACAATTAGAGTGCTGTCAACTATTATTAATGTTGCTCCGTATACCCCATCAATTTGATATTAATCAACTATACTCAGTATTAATTTCTTTCATGTGACCGTATTTTAAGGTCCTCTCACCGAGGATCAATTCGATACGCCTGTACTCAAAGCTCGTGTCAAGACATTGTGTTGGACCGTTGGTTATACATTTCTCTCCCCCTTTCTCCCTCTCTCTTCATTTGTCTGCATGCTAGCTGGCCCGTTTGATTTGATTTTTTTAAAGTTTTTTTTATTTGATTTTTTTTATAAACAAAAAAAAAATAAGATTTTAAGGTTTTTTTTTTTTTTTTATATTTTTTTAGTTTTCTGCATATCTTATTCTATTAAAAGTAAAAAAATTTTAAAAATTGCTTATAAAAAAAACAAAATAAAAAAGACTACAAAAAAGCTAAACCAAACGTGGCGGACGAAAAAATTTATTCAGGGTAACAATTAATAAAAACTAAGAGAATATTTTTTTATCAGCAATAGATAATAAGATACTTAATTTTTATATACATGTAAAATGAATATAAGCTTAAATATATAATGAGATTAATTAAAAAATGTTTTATGAATTGTTAATTAAAATAACAATCTAGAAAACATGAGAGGGTATTTATAAATTTTGGAGGGAACAAATTGAATTTTTTTAAATTTTATAAATAAAAATATATAATTTTTAAAAATTTGGAAAAGGACAATTATCTTCTCTAGGCTTACATCAGCTCCGTTCCTGTGCATATTCCTAAAATACTTTTTTATAGGCAAAATCCTTTTCATGGTGAAGAACCTGCGATGAAGTTTTCGTTCTTGGAGGGACGCTGCAATTGAAATAACGCGTAGTTGTAATCAGTGTTTTAAAATTTGGATCGAATCGGTCGGTTCAATTAGTTGAACTGTGACCCTGTTAAAATTAATTTGGTTAATTTTTAAAACTTATTTTGATTAAAACTCAGTTAAATTTGTTCAAAATTACGATTGAATCGTGACCCGATCAATTAAATCGGTATTAAACTGTTCGATTTACTATTTTAAAGCAAAATTTTATATTTTAAATATAAAAAATAATAAAAAAAAAAAAAATATTATTTATTAATATTAATAAATTAATTAATAATACAATTATAACATCACAAATTAATAACAATTAATTCAATAATTTAATAACAATTAATTCGATAATTAAATCAATGATCCGTAACTCAATAACTTTTTCGATTCACTCAACGAATCGATTTTTAAAACATTAGTTGTAATGGCACCTTGACGTGAACCGTGTGGAAATTCAAAAGAAAGGGAAGGGGAAGGCAAGGGAGGAGAGAGAGAGAGACCATTTACAGCAGACCAGGTCAACATCCGTCAGTCTTAGGTGAAAGTTGCGAGTCAACCACGCTATAGACTTGACTCTTTACCCATGTTGGTTTGGGGATTAGCGTAAGGAATTAGATTTCTTTCGTGAAGCCTATCTAATTTTATGTTTGAAAACAAAAAGAGGTAAAAGAGGTTTAATTTTTCTAGACTATTAATTTCTAAAATGAAAGATAGGTAAGTAATATTATGGGGTATGTGATATTATTTATTTTTTCTTTTGTGATAAGTTTAAAAATAATATTTTTATTCTTCTTTTATTATTATAATAGGTCAATATAATATTAAATAGTTATATCATAATTTAAAATTAAAATTTTTATTAATTTTTATTTTTTAATATAATATTTTAACAAAATAATATTACTTATCAAATTATAATTTCATCCTAACCAAACGTAGTACGAATAATTTCTTATCACATCAGATATTATTTATTACCCATCACTTTTTTTCAATCACATACGGTATTATTTATTTATTATTTTTTATCCACAAACAAACGCGCCTTTAAGCCTTTGGACTTTTCTTTGTCTACCTGCTGTAGTGTGGCAAAGGACACTCTCAACCAGGCAATGAAGATTATCTCCTAATATTTCTCATTACTCTTTCAGCTAATGGAGAGAAGAAAAGAAAAGCTAGGAAAAAGCAATCAAAGATAGCTGCTTTTTCTTCTTTTTTTTTGTTTTCTTCTTCTTCTTATTAGTATTAATATCTCTTGGCTTTTTCCCTCCTATGACTGTCATCTTTGTATGTCGAAGACGCGACATCAAAGCATGACAAATCCATAAGCTTTAGTTGGTTCCCTTCAGTTGACCTACCCATAATATGACCTGCCACAAAATAACTTTGGAAACTCAAAAAGCCTATTTTTGTTTCGTAAAATTGGTGTGTTTTTAAAAATAGTTTTTGAGACCAGTTTATCAATTGCTATTTTACTAATTTTTAAAAACAAAATTAAAAAACAAGAATCGAAACCACAACCTAATGCAGAATACTCGAGGATAGTGTAAAACCTTATTTGTGTTCCAAACCAGTACCCAACTAGGGCATATTACTCAATAATCAAGTTTAATTGTCGTTATTGGATCTGATTTTGATAAGGCACAGTGTATCTACAAACGACAAGCTAAAACCAAGAAAAAAAAGTTTGAGTTAATTTTATGTTGACAATGTTAGACTATTCTAAATTGAGCTTATATTAATTATGGTTATTTTTCTAAACACGGGTTGGACCCAGGTCTAGATGAGACAAATATGGTAAGCCCAATAAGATTGTAATCTATCATGCGTGGGCTAGTGTGCACTTATTGAATTAATATGATTTGACGGTATTTAGTATGAACTTAGTTAGTCAATTGAGCCTTTTATGGAGGGGCCTAATATGATTAGGATTTTAATATTTATAGAGGTTAAGTCTCCTCTATTCTCACAATCAGACTGCTTTTCTATAAAACTCCGTCATATAAAAAATGGGTACAGATAAGAAGACTTGCCACTAACACGTGTTCTTTAAGACTAAACCGCTGTTTCATTGAGGTCAATCAACCATGGAGTAAACATGTAAGTTTCGCATCCATTTTAAATCTTGAATCATGTTGATGTTCCTATATTCACATATGATTCATGGTCATGCTTTTATGATCGTTTTTTTATTTATGCTTATATGTGGTAAGCCTAATATACATGGATTAGGGACTCACTGTATGATTTCAAGTTACTAAACTCGATTATGAGTTGTTAAACGCGTAACTTGTGCGATTTAATTAGGAAAATAGATGATTCTTTTCTGAAAACTAATAAGGGGCTTTTGTTCCTTTTGGAACAAGAAAAATTTCCATATATGGCACGCTTTCTAATTTGAACCATAGAGAAAGATTCATTGATTTAAAATTTTGTGCCATAAATCAACGATTTTGATAAAAAGTTTGAAAAATCCATGATTTGATGCACAATTATTGTATAATATCATATATTGATTGTTCTGGGTTGTATTAGAACATGTTTGAGTGTGTATTATGTAAGAAATTTCAAGTTTTGATATTTTTCCAAACCCTAGTTGCCATTGATGATTTTAGAGTTATTAAAAACCCATTAAAACTTCTTTTTTGGGGCTTCAAATTGCCAAAAACAGTTTTCTTCATGTTTGTTTTGGTTAGAAACCAATTTTTATTGCTTAAATTGTTGCAAAATGGTAAATTTTTAAGCCAAAATTGGACTACCCAGCAACCGGGTCTGTTTTGCAAAAATCCGAGTCGAGTTTGACTCGGCGAGTGAAAAAGATGACCTAGATGGGTCAAGAGAGGCCAAACAAAGCCCACTCTCGGCCTATGGAGAGTGTGAGATAGATTTTTAGGCTGGTCCAAAAATAAAAAATGTTCCTCTTGGATTGAGAATTCCAAATATTATTTTTTTTTTTATAATTTTTAGGGACTGTTTGATATTTTTTGAGGCTAAAAAAGTGTATTCTTTTGCATTTTCTCAAAAATCGTGTGCAAATTTTTGAAGATTTTTTTTATATGTAACATGTTTTCAACATTCTAAACATCATGGAATATTTTACTCTTTCTAGTTTGATACAGAAAATAATAATTTCTTTTCAGAGTTATTTTTTAGACTTATTTTAGGGTTTTTTTGCTTTTTCTTGAAAATCATGTGTACTTCTTGAGTAATTTTCTATAGATAGCTTGTTTTCAACCTTATGAACCTAATGGAGATGAGTACTCTTCGTGGGTACTCTTATGTACATTATACTCTCTCCCAAAATTCCTTTTAGGTGTCTAAAATCGTCATTTCATGTTGGAAACTGCAATAAATGGCTTTGATGTATGGTTTACGCAATGTATATGTGATCACAAGGTACATTTGGTTACTTGCCTATAAGGATGTGATTGCAGGCATATTGGTATGCTAGATGTGATGTAGGACAATTTTACATAAAGTGATGTCATGATAAGAATTTTGCATTGAAATGTGAACTACTGCCCAAGTGGGTATATTCATTAAATCTAATTTTCTTGCATATGGTATATGACTGTGTCCATTGTGTTATTGTATACAATCGCTTGCCCAAAGGGGGTTATTGTGTACTTAATGACAATGATGTGATTTATCAACTCATTCGAGAGTGCCTAGTTTTGAAAAGTTGTCTGTCCAAAGGGGACTATTTTTCAAATGCTTAGGTGATCTCATATAGTGATTAACTGAAAGGGGCCTCATAGCATGTTGCACTCTTTGTCTAAAGGGGAGACGATAATGATGCATCGGGTATCCCTATTATTTATGCTTGGTAAAATTATTGCCCTTATCTTACTAATATATTGCCTTCTTTTGTTTGTTGCCATGACAGTTTCCTTTGTAGTTAACAACAATAACACCACCGTTGTGCTGTTGAATGATTCAAATTTTAAAAAGTGGAAGTAGGATATAGAGTTTGCTTTGGGTATTGTTGATCTGGATTTAGCCTTGAGAGAACCTGAACCCGCCGCACTCACTGATGCTAGTATTGCTTTTGAGAAGGAGTTATATGCCAAGTGGGACAGATCCAATAGACTCAGTCTCATAACTATTAAGAGATCCATCCCTGAGCATCTATTGACTGGCTTGCCTGAGACCAATAATGCTAAAGTGTTGTTTGAGGCTATAGGACAGAGATATCAAGTATCTAGTAAGGCTAAGATTGGATCCCTGATTAATGAACTCACGAGTTTAAGGCATAATAGCCAGAGTGGGGTTAGGGAATATGTTTTGAAACTTATTTTTCTCCAATCCAAACTTAAAGGTCTGAATGTAACTCTCCTAATGATTTTATTGTCCATCATGTTCTTAATACTCTTCCACCAGAGTTTAGCCAGATAAAGACTGCCTATAACACCCAAAATGAGTCTTGGATAGTGAATGACCTCATTTTCAAATGTATCTTAGAGGAAGATAAGCTTAAGAGAGAGAAAACTAAATCTTATTTGTTTCTCATACCAAAATCACACCTGGGCAAGGTCATGGGAACCAAAAAAACCATAAGAGATCTAGTGCCAACACCTCTCATAAAGGTCGAAATAATAAAGGGCATGGTAAAGGTCACGGTCTGACCCACAATCCTTTAGGTCCTAATACTGCAATTAAAAAGGCCATCAAGTGTTTTTTCTATAGGAAAGAGGGCCACATAAAGAAAGATTGCCATAAGTACAAGTTCTAGTTAGAAAAGAAGAAGAAACAGGAAAGAGGTAACTCACTTACTTGCTTTGAATCTACTTTTGTTAGAGTTCCATCAAATTCTTAGTGGTTTGACAGTGGTGTAACTGTTCATGTTGCCATGTCTTTGCGGGGATTCAGAAGTAAGCGAATGCCAAGTAAGAGTGAGGCCAAGCTTAGAGTTGGAGATGATAGCATAATTAGGGTTGAGTTCATAGGAGATGCCGTTTTAAATTTAGAAACTGGTTTTCAATTTGTTTTAGAAAACATTGCTTATGTACCGTTTTTTAGACGAAATTTGATATCTATTTCTTCTTTAGACAAATTTGGATATGGTTTTCAATTTCAAAATGACATGGTTGATTTATTTTATAACTCCAAAATTGTTAGCCATGATTGTTTATCTGATGGATTATACAGGTTGAAATTGGAACAGAACAATGAGTATGCCTCCTCCATGTTGAAAATAATGTGTGCCAAAGACCTAGAATTAAAGACTAATCTTTTATGTTATGACATAAGCGTCTAGGTCACATTTTTAAAGAAAGAATTCAAAGGTTAATTAAAGATGACATTCTTGTACCTTTTGATTTTGGAGACTTAGACACTTACGTTGATTGTATTCGTGAAAAATTGATCAAGACTAAGAAGAAAAGTGCAACACGGAGTGGTGACCTTTTAGAAGTCATACACACTGATATTAGTGGACCTTATTCCTCTATTTTTTATGGAAATAAATATTTTTTAACCTTTATTGATGATTTCTCTTGTTATGGTTATGTTTACCTAATTAAAGACAAATTTGATACACTTGAAAAGTTTAAAATTTTTAAAATAGAGGTTGAGAATCAATTGATCAAAAGGATTAAGGTTGTTAAGTCTGATCGTGGGGGTGAGTATTATGGCAGACATGATGTCACTGGACAGTATATGAGACCGTTTGCCAAATGCTTGCAAGATTGTGGGATTGTTGCCCAATATACCATGCTTGGTAGTCTTGAACAGAATAGTGTGGCCAAAAGGCGTAATCGCACTCTTAAAGACATGATGAGGAGTATGATGAGTAGGAATAATTTGCCTAAATATCTTTAGGGTGATGCCATTAAGTCTGTCTTATACATTCTCAATAGGGTTCCTTGCAAGTCTGTTCCTAAAACACCTTTTGAATTGTGGACTGGTAGAAAGCCTAGCCTAAACCATCTTCATGTTTGCGGTTGTTCGGCAGAGGAATAAGGTCCACATGTTCTACTATCCTACACCGGGTGCTAGGATTGTTGAGTCTCTGACAGCTAAGTTCTTCGAGCATGATACAACTGATTTAAAGATCTCACAGCATCATGATGTGGATAGGCAAAGCGAGGTGGTGCTTATCCCCCTGCCTAATATCCAGATTTTTGCTTTGCCTACACCTGTTGATGGAGTTGATCAGGAGTAGCTGGGGATTGATGCTCCAATGACTGTTAATGCTCCTGATCCTGTTGAGCCTGTTCTAGAGGTACCTGTGAGGAGATCAATGAGACAGAGAAGACCTGCCATATCTGATGAGTTTGTTGTCTACCTTGGTGAGAGTGACTATGATGTAGGTCTTGTGGTTGATCTAATGACCTATGCTGATGCAATTTCGAGTTAACAGTCTAGCATGTGGGTTGATGCTATGACAGATGAGATACGTTCTATGATGCATAATGGAATATGGGAGCTCGTTGATCTTCCAGTTGGTTGTAAGCCTATTGGTTGCAAGTTGGTGTTCAAGACCAAGAAAGACTCTAAAAGGCAAGTTGAGCGTTTCAAGGTCAGATTGGTTACAAAGGGGTTTACTCAGAGCGAATGTGTTGATTATAATGATACATTCTCTCTAGTTTTATCTAAGGATTCATTCAGAATTATCATGGCTCTGGTGGCTCATTATGATTTAGAGCTTCATCAGATAGATGTTAAGATTACCTTTCTGAATGGTGGCCTAAATGAGGAGATTTATATGGAGCAACCTGAAGATTTCAAGGAAGAGGGTAAGGAGCACATGGTATGTAAGTTGAAGAAGTCTATTTATGGTTTGAAGCAAGTCTCGCGTTAATGGTATTTGAAGTTTGATAAGATTGTCACTTCTTTGGACTTTGTAGAAAATAAGGTTGATCAATGCATATATCTTAAGGTCAGTGGGAGAAAATTCATTTTCTTTGTTCTTTATGTTGATGATATCCTTTTTGCCAGCAGTGAACTAAATCTTTTGCATGAGACTAAGACGTTGTTGTTTAAATCGTTTGATATGAAAGATCTTGGAAAGGTCTCATTTGTTTTGGGTATTGAGATCATTCATGATAGATCTTGTGGTGTGCTAGGGCTTTCTCAGAAAGAGTATATCAATCGTGTACTTTAGAGGTTCAGTATGCAGAACTGTAGACCTGGTGATGTTCTTATTACCAAGGGTGACAAATTCAGTAAGAGTCAAAGTCTGAAGAATGATTTGGAAGTAAAAGCTACGCAAAACATTCCTTATGCTAGTGCAGTTGGGAGTCTTATATATGCTTAGGTGTGTGCTAGGCCATATATTGCTTTTACTGTGGAAAAAGTGTTAAGCATATTCTTACAGCTTCTTCCACTATGCATGCTGAGTTTGTGACTTGTTTTGGAGCTATAACCCAAGCTGTTTGGCTACGGAATTTCATTACAGAACTTAAGGTGATTAATTACTTTGCTAGACCATTGAAAATCTTTTGTGACAATAGTGCAGCAGTATTCTTTTCTAAGAATAATAAAAGTTCTAGTGAGTCTAAGCATATTGAGATCAAGTATCTGTCTATTAGAGATTTAGTAAAGAAATGTGACATCATCATTGAGCACATTAATACAGAAAAGATGATGGCAGACCTCTTAACCAAGGGACTCAGGCCTATTACTTTTAGTAGACATGTTTCTAACATAAGTGTAATTGAGTCATTTGAGGTAGTTGGTTAGTGGGAGTTGTTTTTTTTACATTATTTGGCAGATCTTAGGTGTTGAGACACTTTTAGTTATTCTGTGATTGTCTTTAATGCCATTTATGTATGAATATATTTTTGATGCTTGTATATCATATGAATAAATGTATTCGTGATTTAGTTTTATTGATAGTCTTAAGTTTGGTGTAACTTAAGCAATTTGGGATATGTCTTGTGTTTGCACTATAAAGTTATCTCGAGACAGTTATGCAAGACATGCTGGTTTCATTGAAAACCATAGGAATTCTCTTGCTTATTGATTGAGCATACAGTTAAAGAGAATTTGAGGACTGATTGAGGATTAACATTGTTATGAGATCACATACGGAGTGTTTTTTCTAACCACACTACCATGTTTGATCCATGTCGATAGGATTATTAATATTTGAGTGGTCTTGCATGAACTAATAATGTAATGATTGCCTTGGTTCGATATTGATAGCTTTGTTGAATCGGATTATTTTAGGTGTTGTTTCTCATCCTACTTGGTTTTTTTAAAAATTGTGGCCACATACAGTTATTTTTATATTTCAACTTGAGAGTCATTTCTAAAATTTTTATCATTTGTTCAACATTACAATTAATGTTTGCTTAAGTGGGAGAATGTTAGACTATTCTAAATTGAGCTTACATTAATTATGGTTATTTTTCTAAACACAGGTTGGACTCAAGTATAGATGAGACAAATATGATAAGCCCAATAAGGTTGTGATCAATCATGCGTGGGCTAGTGTACACCTATTGAACTAATGTGGTTTGACAGTATTTAGTGTGGGCCTGGTTAGTCAATTGAGCCTTTTATAGAGGGGTCAAATGTGACTAGAGTTTTAATATTTATAGATGTTAAATCTCCTCTCTTCCCACCATCAAACTATTTTTTCATAAAACTCCGTCATACAGAGAGTGGGTATAGAGAGGAAGACTTGCCATTAACACGTGTTCTTCAGGATTAAATTGCTGTTTCATTGAGGTCAATCAACCATAGAGCAAACAAGTAAGTTTCACATCCATTTTAAATCTTGAATCACGTTAATGTTCCTATATTCACATATGATTCATGGTCATGCTTTTATGATCGTTTTTTATTTATACTTACAAATAATGATTAAGCAATACTACTCTACCTAATACAATATTTTCCCAGCCACTAATTTATATATAAGGCTAATAATGAAAAAATTAAGAAATAATTTTCAATTTCTTATAACTTCTTAACATATGATTCTAAATTGTCTCATTATCCTTGATTTTTAATTTCATAATTTATTACCGACAAGTAAAAATCATTTGGTTCAATATTTGTTAGACATGGTCAGTTCAATTTCAATTCTTAAGGTTGACAACCTTTACATTATTTTCGGTTTTAGTTTTTATTTTCAGTTTCTATGTTTTCAGAAATAAAAACAATAGGTAGTTTGAAAAACATAATCGTTTTTATATCACTTGTATTTATTTATAAATATATTTTTTTAAATGATTTTGTAAAAATGCTGTCTTCTAGGAATTTTTCTCACAAATAGCTCTGCTTTTGTTTTTGGGTATTGCTTTCACTTTTTGTTTGTTTTCAAATAACTAGAAATAATTTTTAAAAAGAATACCCAAGGAGCCCTAAATGATTAAACTATCATCATCATTCGGTGTTCCGGTAAAAACATTTCACTTCGAAAACTTTATAAAAAGAAGTTCTCTTGCTATGTTTGGAATCTAGATCAAGGATTTGATAATAAAAAAAAAAAAAGTGAAAAAAAAGAGAACAAATCATTTTGTTTTATTTTTTCTTGATAAATTCGAATTCTAAACACAGAATAAGTATTTAAGGCCAATGGATTTAGTGCCCGGCTGTGATAGTAAAACGGCCCAATATATTACATTTGGTCAATAGCTTTCTAGTGGGCTGTGGGCTGGTGTCTTTGAACAACATTGGTTAGCCCTGTGGTTTGGAAATAAAGGTTGGTTCAGTTTATAAAAGACATGATCTAGTCCATGGT